>JALLPB010001299.1:0-10356 GCA_036939975.1 Cyclostephanos tholiformis | reverse complement strand
CTCTCATACAATCGCATTGCCATCGGTACATCCCAAGTGCCAGAAGGTTGCACTGTCCATGCATTAACCTTCTTTGCCCCCTCAATCACAGCATCCATAATTGCTCTTATTTTTCTAAAAACTCTCTTCAAGCATTCCTCCTTCAAGTTGTGTTGTTTCAGAAACTTATATGGTAGTGTTTTTGTGCTCGGATTCCCACAGACCAGCTTGTAATGAGCATGCAAAGAGTCATGTGAGGAAACATGAATTCATTTGGGAGGCAACTTATCTTACCTGCCAAGTAGAAGAACTGAAACTTTGTCTTTTTTGTTGCAGATGTTTCAACTATGGTGAGAGGTTGAGGACAATTGCTATCAGGATCACTTACAAGAAATTCATCGGCAAAATCATCATGAACAAATTGAGAGTTCTGCAGTGCAGTAGCTGAGTTATGCCCCAAAACATCAATCCTTCAGTAGCTCATGAACAATGCATCTATCTTTGCAAGAATCTCCTCCTTGTCAAAAAGACTCTGTGACCCAATGTATCTCCTGTAGAGCTTAGCCTCCACCTCACAATGAATTTTATCCCTTGTTTTTGTCATTTCCAACTTTAGCCGCTCAAATTTTGCAAAAATAGTTATGTGAGGAGGGAGGCTGGTGAGGAGTAGCTTCTGTTTTGCTCCAAGAATACTTAACAGTTGCTGCATCTTTGGCATATTTAGGAATATTATTGAAAAAGTGAAATGCCTGTAGTTTATTCATTGGGTGTAACACTCAATCCAAATAATCCAAGTGGAAGCACAGTGATGAGAAGCAATAGGTAAAATGTGATGCACACTTGCTGGGACATGGTTGCCACATACCATGTAAACTTCTCTTACAAAAGAAAAGATCTCTGCTGCTGCTCCATTGTCCTGCTTCAAATAAAAAAGGGAGGTGACACAGCAAATGAAACAACATTGATGTCAAGACCACAAATGACTCATACAAGGTACTGGTCACCTGCCTTTTTGCAATGGAGATACCTCTCCTTGACATGGCCAATACTCCACATCCCACTAAGACATGGACATATTTGGCAGAGAGACTGTTGTACCTGAACAAACTTGCATGCTAGCACCTTTCCTGGCCAAGTGAGATCCCAAATCCCCAGGATAGATGCCCAATGCAGAAAAGTCATCCGGATACGTTCCAATGATGACATGACATGAATCGATCATACTTGTAGTGACCAGGGAAAAGGCATTCTTTGTTGTGACAAGAAGGAGATGGGCTATTTCCCCTCTGTACAGTAACATCCACACCATCTTCCCCATCTTTGTCCTGCTCACTTGTTATCTCATCCTTGCTGTCAAAAAATGCACCTGGATTTGATATAAAGCATGCAAAAGAAAAAACTGGGCAAATCTCAGGGTTATGGGGGTTGGCATAAACATGCCACTCTTGATCACGGTTCTGGCCCATTTGGTCACCTTTGCTATTGACAAAGCAAAACACAAGTCAATCCTCATCCCAGTGGACATGCAAGATTGTATAGGCCATGGCATATTGGTAGGAAACTATCTTGCGAAATGTTGTGATTCGCTCATTAGCCAATTGCTGATGTATGTAGGTGACAGACAGTCCCTTGGAATCAAGATGGCCGCCAGCCACAAGATCCTAATGTGACTAAATACTGATGCACATCACGTAATGCAAAAGATTTCTATGTGGGAACATTTGGCAAGATAACCCTAGAAAAGATCAAGATATATCTTTTAGGAATCAGTACCAAAGGTCGTACTTAGAAACAGGGGAAAGGATCAAGTTCAATTCCTACCCATAGCATATGTAGACTCTCATACAAAATTTGGACCTTTGAGTCCTGGATGATCTTGGTTGAGTCCTGGGTGATCTTGGTTGCTCCAAGACTCCCGACCAAGTTCCGAGGACATACAAACGCACATAGAATCCGAGAGCACACATGCCTTGTCTTTGGTTCGACCTCAGTTTAGACTAGTTTTAATAGCTCATAATTTTCATTTCCGATCAACTATGTTATCCCTGCTCCTCTAGTTCTACTGCGAAAGCTCTACATTTTTAGTCCAATGAAATGCTTAGGTCAATAACTAAGGTAAGGCGTAGTCCAAATGACATTGAGGTGTCAATGTTGAGGCTGTAAACAACCACTGACTGCATACCACATCCACATTGAATGTATATAATGTGTTTGAGCAGCTTTATATGCTGTCGATGGGCATATGGATGCACCCTTATACTGTTATACTACCTGTGCAGGGGGATGCATTTTTTTATAAATTGGGGCATGGCAGAGTCGAAATGATGTTGTGGTGTCATGGTTGAGGCTGCAAACCACCACAGACTACATCCAACATCCATATTGGAACTATATAAAGTGTTTGAGCACCTTCATATGCTGTGGTTGGGCATATAGGTGCACCACCACACTGTTGTATATGGTGCGGGTTGGGGCAATTTTTTTGATAATTGGTGTAAGGCAGAGTCCAAATGATGCTTTGGGGTCATGGTTAAGGTTGTACCAGTCTTAGGCATAATTTGGGATGTTTTTTTTTATATGCTCAGACAGGAGAAATGTGGGTCGTTTTGCACGCAGGGCTATAACTTCAAGGGACTAGCCAATGGGACAAGTTGGATGACTCACTATTGATTTGTAAGACCCTTCCGCATCAATTGATGTGTCAGATGTTGGGTCTATGGAGATTTGTCCCATCGTAATACTAAGTGGAAGTGTGTACTTGATTATTGATTTCTTTCAAGTTTGTTGATCTGGTCTGTCCATCATTTTACACATTAAGGAAAACCCCACAGAAAAAGTGTACTAAGAGCTACGTAGGATTTAAACATCCCACATTATGCCTAATTTCATGGTGCAAAAAATGCAGTGAAATGCCCAAAATCCTCTTCGGGGTAGTTGAGGAATAATAGACGACCAATTTTGCACTTGGACCAAAGGTCATAACCCCATTTTTGCAAACATTATGGGCATTCCGTCCCACATTACGTCTTAGTCTGGTAAAACCACCAATGACTGCATCCCACATTTATGTTAAATATATTATGTTTTTGAGCATCTCCATCAGCTGTGGATGGGCATATGGGTGCATCATCACATTGTTATACCTGGTGCAAGTTTGGGCCAAATTTTGAAAAAATGGGGTATGGTGATGACCAAATGACATTGAGGTGTCAATGTTGAGGCTTTAAATCACCACTGACTGCATCCCACATCCACATTAAGTGTACATAATGTGTTGGAGCAGCTTTATATGCTGTTGATGGGCATATGGGTGCACCCTATACTGTTATACCTGCGCAGGGGGGTGCATTTTTTGAAAATTGAGGTAAGGTAGAGTTCAAATGATGTTGTGGTGTCATGGTCGAGGCTGTAAACCATCATTTACTTTATCTTACATTCTTATTGGAAGTATATAAAGTGTTTGAGCACCTTCATATGCTGTGGTTGGGCTTATGGGTGCACCGCCACACTGTTGTACCTTCTGCAGGTTGGGGCAATTTTTTTGATAATTGGTGTAAGGCAGAGTCCAAATGATGTTGTGGTGTCATGGTTAAGGCTGTAAAACCACCAATGACTGCATCTCACATCTATGTTGGATATATAATGTTTTTGAGCACCTCCATCAGCTGCTAGGTTGGGTTTTACTAAGTAAAGGTTTTTTTCAAAACTCAGTTCTACTCCTTTTAATCATATTAATAGAGTAAAAAGAGCTCTTTTTACTCATTTTACTGAGTGGTGCTGAGGCATTAAATTAAAAAAATGCAGTAAAAACCATGACAACTCTAATTATATATGTCCTAGCTTCAATACATCCACTCGGCTCTGTTGTTGAAGGAGAAAAGAGCAGGGAAGTTTGCAGCCATTCAATGTCAAGCCACTACAGGGAATAGCTTACAGTCACAATAGGACGAAAGAAAACTTGCAGTTCAATTTCTTGTGAGACTTACAGACCATATCTTGTGAAAATCTTGCATCTTGTTGGGGTGCAAGATCAGATTTTCTTGTTCTTGCATAACCCCATCAGAGCCAAACTCTACTATTCATGCATCAGTAGTAGAGTAATACCAACTAGAGTTGAGCAGAACAAGTTGGTCAGGCAAGACAGGAAAGGCCAGATTAGGATAGGGTGTTACATTTAGGGAATTGGTATCAGGATGGAATCAGCAATGGAGGCATGGAGTGAAGCATAGAGATGGAAGCACCAGCATTAACCATATTCACGATACCTTACTTTTTTATTTATGTCAATTATTATATACTAGTATTAGTAATTGACACAACTGGTGTTAATTGATGCATGTTTCTCCCTGTCACTATGCAGATGGAGTTACTGAGATAATTACATGGACTGAAATCACCTTACTTACACAGTCTCCGTGGAGCCTTTCAATCTTTTTTCAGGGAATAGGCATGATGTGCAATTAATCTGGATCGCCTCACATTTGCACACCCTCCTCTGTTCAAAAAAGTATACAATAATACTCACATGAAAATCTAGATCAATTTGTGTCTTTATGCTATATCAATTTACAGTCTTACGAATAAAAAAGGATTCACAACGAATCATGTGCACACTTTTGTTTCTCATGGACATGCTGTGCCTTACGAGAACCAAACAACAACTACAACAACAGGGAGCATACAAATTAATAATACAGCTCAAACACCGTCGTTAAATTCTTTCCCCCATACATCCTTGGGATTTCGATACGTTCCTACAATCCAATCAAACCACATGAGCGTATGTCCAAAGTTGTACTTGAAAAACTTATGATGGACATGATGATCCGCTGCTGTGCCGAGTCCCAACAAACGAAAGACGCGCTCCCATGGGAAGGTCGTCTCCGAGTGAATGAGGGTTAGCCAATTGGCATAAGACGATCCAAAAGCCATGTAGGTCCACACGTTGCAATCTCGCACGACGTGCGCGGTAACGAACAGCGGGATCAATATCATGATCACCGTGTCCGGGACGCTACCATCGAATGCGTCGAACAACTTCGGATTGGTGAATCTGTGATGCGGCTTGTGCGATATTTTGTACATTTTCGGATGAGCCACGTGTTCAACTCGGTGCATGACGAACTGGGAAAAGTCCTGACAAACGAGACATAGAGCGACGCGGGTGTACTGTATCCCTCCCCCGAAGGAATAGTAGGAGGGGGGTAGCATGTCGAATACCCAAGTTATCGCGAGGTACAATCCCAGAAGCAGAAATCCCCCCGGTTGCGAGAGATGACTTTTCATCGCCACCGAATAGTCATAATCGACCACTCCCCTGCGTTGGATGGGCGTGGTCTTTCCGAGAACCTGTTGTTGGTGCAATCGGAAATAGATCAGTAAAAAAAAGTGCCCCATGGCGACGGCCGAGATGCCCAGGAAGAGTCCCAGAGGATGCCGTAACGGTCTGTCGCTGCCGACATACATATTGTTCGTGCCATACTCCCATATCCCACCCTGCTCGATGGATTTGTCGAGCCAATTTTCACCCTGGATTGTGTACCACGCGCGTGGGAAGAGGGCGGA
Organism: Cyclostephanos tholiformis; assembly: GCA_036939975.1. Lineage (NCBI taxonomy): Eukaryota > Bacillariophyta > Thalassiosirophyceae > Thalassiosirales > Thalassiosiraceae > Cyclostephanos > Cyclostephanos tholiformis. The sequence goes on along the minus strand of JALLPB010001299.1, from coordinate 4,812 downwards.
GTAGTGAAACTTGGTTGTGTGATTGAGCAAGAGGGGAAGGAATAGCATTAGGGGCCAGACGGCGAGGCCAAGCCAAGGTAGGAAACGTTCTATAATTTTCGATTCCGAAGATGACGACGACGGGGAATAAAGTTTGGTGGCACCCTTAATTGCGGCCTCGCCGATGGCCGATGACAATCGAAGTTCGCTTCGCTCCAAATGGGATGGCGCTTCCGATTCCGAGCTTGATGACGACGAGGACTCGTCGTCGGTGGGTAGGATTTCTTTCCCACGAGGAGGCATCACAGCATTGGGCCGCCTCCTGATTGAGTCCGTGTTAGATGGCATGGTTATGTTGGAAAACTTGCTCGTTCGTGTCTTTTCCTTCGTCGTCATTGTCAAGTGTAGAACCGTTTTAGTACGAACTGCTGACTCAACCTTACATTCTTCTGGCTACGGGATTCAGGAGTACGATGTAGCGTAAGCGTACCAGTTTAAGGGTACCATCGGACGAATGTTTCCAACTTACCTTTTCTCGGATTACTACACTAGGTAAAAGTTCCTATGTCGATCTGGTACGACCATGCGATCCCCCCAACCCCCCCAAACCAACCAAGAACTTTCACATAACCTACTATAGTCAAACTAGAACGGTGCGTGTAAGCCCTGGCGACGATGATCATGGTGTTCCGAAACTCTTTGTTCATCCCTCTCGAAAAGAGAGGAAGGCAATCTCATTATTGAGGAAGCATTTCGTCGTTTGATTGTGGGTCCTTACCTGAATTCTGACGCTCACTGGTATGTGTGTCTGTTATATTCGTCTCATGTCGAATTCACCCTCTTTTTGCGCAATCCTCACATCGTTTGCCTCCTTTTTGGTTAAAATCATGCTAAAATCATGCGGCTAACTGCGTCGTTTGTTACAGGAGATCCGCCGAGTAATGTACCATGTGTTTGAGGACATGGTTCCCTGGTCTGTTTACTTTCACACGCTCACAATCTCAGCTCTCCATTTCTCTCATTCAGCAGAAGAATATAACACCATAATCTAAAATGGCGATCATCAAGTCTGGAAAAGTCGTTATCATCCTCGCTGGTCGTCATGCCGGTAAGAAGGCAGTCGTCATTAAGAACATGGAAGAGGGCAACTCGGACGACAAGCGATTCTCCCACTGCCTCGTCGCTGGCATCGCCCGAGGGCCGCGCAAGGTCACTCGTGGCATGTCCAAGAAGAAGGTCGAGAAAAGGAGCAAGACCATGAAGCCGTTCGTCAAGTACATTAACGTCCGTCACGTCTTCCCTACCCGTTACGTGGTGGACATGGACCTTAAGAAGGCCGTCGACGAGGCCGATCTCGTTGGGGAGAAGAAGGTGGAAGTTAAGAAGAACTTGAAGAAGATTTTCGAGGAACGTTACTTGAATCAGAAACAGATCACCAGCGAGAAGAAGGCTGGTGGATCGACTTACTTCTTCCAGAAGCTTAGGTTCTAAGCTTGCGGATTTAACGAAAATTAAAGCACATTTGTTGGCATAACTGTCTTCAAAAAAATAACTCTATAACTCATAAATAGGGCCTATTTTAGGTACAAATTCAAATGCTGTAGCATAACTCATAGAGCCGCCTACCCTGGATATGTTGCGATCTTTGTGTTGTTTCCAACTGTATATTAATGGCAAGTTTTTCTTAATTTGTAGTCACGACTTCGCTCGAACACCAATTGATTCTGTGTGTTTGAGTATGGATCAATGGGATTATTGTGAATCCTATTCATCCTGACATTTGGGGATGGTAGGATTGGGGTAGGGGGGGGCGGGGGGAGGAAAGGGGCGGCATGAGGCGCAAGCGCCGTCAAACCAGGTCAAAAATTATAAACAGACTTAGCGCTGAGCACTAAGTGAAGTAGGATCACGTACAATCTGGAGTATTTCATCCGTGAACAGATCAGCTCCTCTACTTGCCCAAGCCGCAATTTGATCCGACTCAGGCTGTTTAAGGTAAGTATGGTTGGTAGTAAACAGGGGGGGAGGAGGCAAAACCTAATTGGGGTAGTAAGGTTTATTGAGCCAAGACGTAAATGCAAAAATAGTATCATCATTGGAGCAAGCAAATAGTACTTAGGTATATGAGAGGTATCTACCATACGGTATTAGGTACTCCCTCTAAACGAAGTAGTACCCTAGTAGGTAAACAATAATAATCCTGCACGTGACAATAATAATATACGTACCTACCTAGGTAGGTGAATGGAGTGAGAATTACTTGCAGTCTATGGTACCAGCTTTTACTTCAAGAGGTAGACGTCAAATAATGGGAATGCTACATTCACACAGAACACGGTCATTACATTACACCGAGAAGTATCAGCTTACACAAGACTTACCTCGATGACCAGATCACTTCCGAGATTAAGCGCCTGTAGTCCGTAGACCAAAAGTTCACCATGTGAAACGATTAGATAAACCGACCTAATTCTCTTTAGCCATAACATCACTGCCCTAGAGGCCAATATTCAAGCCGCTTAAAGAACAAAAAAAGTAATGATCAAAGTAACTATGGTTACCTTGCATCTACAACTGATGGCTCGCACAGAGTGCAAAATCATCCAAAAAATCAAAAAGATATCCACCGATATGATGTTTTGGTGCCCCGTGCATTCGATGCGATGATTGTGCTTTTGCTTGCGACCATTCCTTGTTGGCGATCACCGCCAATCTTCGCCATGCGACTACCCATCCCTTTCCACCGCACTCCCCCTCCCCCCCCCCCCCCCCCCCCCCCCCCCCCCCCCCTGAAAAAAATGACCAAAAACTCTCCAGCACCACATGACTGACAAATACGTGAACCCAACTCTTTCCCCACCACAAGCGTAGAATATCGCATCCACTTGATTTTTCCTTCTTTCTTTCTTTCTTTTTTTTTCGCGTCCATTTATTTCTTCACGGAGTTCATAGCGAGGGAGTACAACAGCGTGCCAAGGATCGCGATGGACGAGCCTATGATCGATCCCGTCGACATGGGAGTCTTGAAAGCGACGACGCTCGCCACGATGATCACCACGCGCTTGATGGTGTTGCCCACTGCGTGGGTGACGGGATTGACCTTGCCGAGGGCGAGGAACGCCACCTCGTTGTACAGGTAGTACGTGGCGCCCCCGAGGAGGAGCAGGGTCGACAGGGACTTGTTCGTGAAGGACCCGCCCTTCACCGCGGCCCGGAAGGCGGGGAGGAAGCCTGTGCCCTCGATCGCGAGCATCATCGGGATGAGCATGACCGTGGACATGGCCGTCAACACCGCGTACAGGTTCTGGGCGTCGAGGTTCTCCCCGATCTTCTTCCCGCTCATGGTCTTCTTGGACAGGACGCCGCGGAGGGAGGACGAGACGTTCGATAGCATCGCCGACGCGAGCGCGAGCATGGTGAAGGAAAGCTCCTTCATCGAGGCGATGGCCACGCCGCCGATGATGGGCAGGAGGGTGGCGTAAACCTTCATCGGCAATATCTCGCCGAGGAGTAGGGCGTTGCATCCGCAGGTGACGACGGGTTCGGACGCCTTGACGATGTGCGCGAAGGAGACGGCGCCGGCGCCGAGGGCGATCACGGCGCCGACGTGTACGCCGGTGTGGCACAATGCGATGGGAACTAGGGTCCTAAGTTCGGCCAGGCTGAGCTTGGGCGCCTTGCGGAGGCCCAATAGCCAAAGGGGGGCAAAGTAGAGTATGCCAGTGGCCATTTGGATCGTCGCGATGGTCCACGGGAACGCGAGCGCGTTGAGGGCCTGCTTGTTGTATATGTTGTACCCGATGTTGAAGAGGTACCACAATGCGAAGTAGGACCCAACCTCGAGCGATTCCTTTAGACTCGAGCCGGATTCGGCGGGGGCGGCGGCGGCGGCGGCGCCGCCGCTGGTGGAGAGGGCCAGGGAGGTCGATTGCGATGTGGCCCTTTTGACATTTTCATAATCGAGGGGAGGAGATACGACAAACGTAGAGAGGATATATTCCGTTTAGACGAGGGTTAAAACCGATTCGACGTTTTCCCGACGAAGACGGAGAACAATTTTTAACAAACGAACCAAGTCTCGATGCATGCCCTCCCCGCCCCCCCAAACACCCGAAGCTGAAAGAGCCCTCGGGCAGCACGATGATTGGGATTCATCCTCCTGCGAAGTGGACAAATCCTCCTCGGGGGGGAGGGGGGGAGGGAGGGGGGGGTGCGTAGTAAATCCCCCGAAACGGCGGTATGAGTATTGTAATGTCGTGACCAAGCACTCACCCTGCTAACCCCTTGCTAGCGGGAGGAGGAACGAAACCGCCGAGCTTATTCGAGGTCGTCGCACTCGTCGACGACGCCCGCGGCGTGAACGCGAAGGCGCTCGCCGATGTCGCGAATAGTGCCAATAGTGCGAATTTCCTCATGATGGACATTATGTTGTGTGGGATGACCCGAGGAGCCGAGTGTAGGAATGGTACCACCTAGTAACGGTGACACGCTCTCTCTCTTCGGTGTGGATTGGGAGGAAGCTAGGCGTCAGTCAGGGAGGAGGTGGGCGAGCGAGGCGAGCCGCGCGAGATTCGAGAGAGAGGATAGGATAGGATGACGCGATAGATATTACTGTCATATTGGAGGAAAAAGTATGTAGTTGATTGAACGGCAATGTCCGCGATCTTCCACATAGTAACATACGTACCCACCCCTCCAAACGCATACGTACTTAACAGCGGGAGAGTTGGCGCCAGAATAAAAAACAAAAAAAGAGGCGTCGTTGCCCGCGCGCGCCCTTGAGGTTGAGGGAATTAAGGGGGCTTGCCCTCATTTTAGCTTAGTGAGGGGCTC
>JALLPB010001298.1:0-10380 GCA_036939975.1 Cyclostephanos tholiformis | reverse complement strand
TTCTCCATCACTAAAATTCGCTGTTCTAGCTCTTACCTTAGTAGCTTGTCTAGCACACCCTTGTAGGACAGCGATTTGGTTCGTCTGACCTTGGTTTCCTGAGTATCTGCTTGTAGTTAGGTCCTTGACTCTAGTTAAAAATTCTGCTCTGACGTTTGCATGGTGGGCTGGGGGGTGGTGTTTCGTAAAATAGTCCGCCAAATTGGTATTCCCTGGTTGCCAGTAGATTCTGAATTGTCCCTGTGCCTCGCGGTCGCGGAGCCAATGAAAACGCATGTCCATTGCCTTGGTGCATTTTGGCTGTATTTTCTTATTTATTACCCCGTCCGCTGTTGTGTTATCTGTCTGGATTGGTGTTTGCGGTTGTGGGTGTCCCATTTCCGTGAGTATTTGGCAGAGATATACTGCCTTATTTGCGTTTAAAAATAATGCTCCGAGTTCTGCTTCTGCGGCAGATGACATGACTGCTTTGATAATATTCGCTTGTGTGAGGACTGCACCGTTATTTGGGGGGAACGGTTCGTCATTGGAGAGGAAAAAGTGTCCACCCACTCGGCTTCGGCTGTTCTTTTCATTGCAGTAACCGGCATCGCTATGGACGGCTAATATCATTTTGCTGGCGTGGTAAGTGATGATGGCTTCTTCTTGTGAGGCACAGTAATCTAACAATTGCTTTGTTGTCGCCATCATTCGTTGCGTCGGTTTGGCTTGTTCGGTGGCTATTGAACTAAGTGCTGGAAGGATTGTTGCGTCGACGGCCCTTGCGTAGTAAAGTAGGGTCCCTGCGACTGCTTGCACGAATTTGGTGTCTTCTTTTGAGAGCGGGGGGGAGGTGTCTTCCTCTTCAGCGTATTGCGTCCTCTCTCCGTAACGGGTTATGGTATGTGGATGCGGTGAGTTCTGACGTTTTGTCGGCTTTTGGTGTTTGAATCGAGTGAATGCTTTTTCGAGGTAACCTGGCATGTGGATGTTCACTTTTCTGTTGATATAATCCCATGCGATGGTGAGTCCAATATATTTTGTGGCATTCCAATCAACTGTCATTGGGTAATATTTCTTGATCGCATTGATTAAGTGGTCCGCATCTTCTTGTTGTACATATTTCACGGCGAAGTCGTCGACGCAGAGACAAAAACATATGGGTCTGGTCTTGTGTGTCCAGAGTCCATTTATGATCTGGCTTTGGTGGTAGCCATACCCTGCCAGTCTCTTTTCCAGGAGTTCTTGAGCTATTAATCCGGCCTGAGGTAAGCCGTACATGCCGCATTTGATTTCGCAGTACACATATCCGTCTTGTGTGACTAAGTCTTTCAAATTGTAGTGTTCAATGACCTCATCTGGGATGTCCAAGATTTTTAGCCGCATGTACTCTGATCGTTTCATCGGGGTATTCAGGTAAAAATCTTTTATGTCCATCATGAAGCATTTTGCGCCTGGGGTGGAGATGACACTGTTTATTAATATTTTGAACAGGGTCATGTTTGCTGTCGGGGTCCCGCAGTCGTCGGGGTAATTGATCCTGTCTCCTCCGGCCATGAGTCTTGTGCGTTCTTTTTCGTCCTTGTTCGGTTTGTAATCGCAGTTGAAACTTCCATATGTTACATCTTTTATTCTTTCGGTTGGGACTTGGGTTTTGGAAATAAAGGTGATGGTGTCTGTTCCCGTTACTCGTCCGTCCTTCAGTCCTTGGGCCAGGCGGCCAAATTCATTTGCTGCTGACGTAGCCCTGCTGAACTCACGTCCTAGCTTTGTAGTCGATGTAAAGGATATTTATCAATTATGAGACTATCGGACAATATTTATATTGTCCCTATTAGCATCGTTGGTCGCCAGTATGGCATTTTGTCGTTGGTTTATTACGACCTTTCTCACTTCTCGTTTTCGTATTCTCATAGGCGAATGTGTGCCTAATACTTACTTAAGGATTGTCCCATTATGGCGGGAAACCATTTGTTTCCCGCCCATAGTAGGCCTTTTAGGATTCTGTAGGTCTAACACACCCTTGCCGTAGTTATTAGGCTGCTGCTGTCGCTTGAAACTTGGGAGTTGCGAGTAAATTTTGTACAAAGGAAGTTGTGGTCGCTGACGCCCTGGCCCTGCCTAGTGACGATGCAAATAGTGTAGTATATTCCTTGTCTGTGACAGCAGTCAGAATTGTAGGTCGGACTGCTGTGTGGTGGCTAGCCGGGTGGTGCTTCGTGAAGTAATCAGCTAGATTCTGTGTGCCTGGTCGCCAATAATATCGAAATTGACCCTGTGCGGTGCGGCAACGCAGCCAGTGGAAACGCATGTCCATGGCTTTCAAAGCCTTAGGCATTATTTTGTTCGTGAGTAGTGCGGTCGCTGTTGCATTGTCTGTTTGCATCGGGGTGAGAGGTTGAGGGTGGCCGAGTTCGACGAGTGTATGTCGCATTGAGACCGCTGCCTTTGCATTAATGAAAAGTGCGCCCAACTCCGCCTCCGCCGCAGATGACATGACGGCCTTGATTATTTGTGAAATATTGAGGACGGCACCGTTGTTTCGGGGGATGGTCTCGTTGCCGGCCATAAACATGTGGCCGCCCGCCCGGCTTCGGGCATTTGGCTCGGATAGGTACGAGGCATCGCTGTGGATGGCAAGGACCATGTCGCTTGCGTTGAAGGTGAGGATAGCCTCATCCATTGTGGACATGTAGTCGAGGAATTGTTTTGTTAATTTCATTGTTTCCTCTGTCGGACTCGATTGTTGGGAGGCGAGGGCGCTGAGGGGGGTGAGGAGACCGCCATCGACTCCTCGTGCAAGGAACAGGAAAACTCCGCAAACCTCCTGGATAAACTTTTTGCCAGCCTTGTCGAGGGGGGGGGATTCGGCGGCCACCTTAGCGTATTGTGTCTTCGCACCATAGTTGATTTTGACGTGGGGATACGGCTGGTGTTGGGGCTTCGTAGGATGCGGGTGTTGGAAACGGGCAAGGGCTTTTTTGACGTATCCCGGCATCGAGAGATGTACCTTCCGGTTGGCGTAATCCCACTTCAATGTGAGTCCGCAATATCGTTCCCCTTCCCAATCTGCCGAGCATTTGTAATAGCTTCGTATCGTCTTCAACAGGTGATGTGCATGTTCCTCTCCGACATATTTGACGCCAAAATCGTCCACGACGAGGCTGAAACAAATGGGGCGAGTGTCGTGCTTCCACAATCCTGGGGTCGTGGTGCTTTGGCGATATCCGTGCTTGGCGAGGCGCTCTTCCAACAATTGCTGAGCAATGATTCCGGCCTGTGGCAGTCCGTACATTCCCTTTCGTATTTCACAGTAGATGGCGCCGTCCGGGGTCGCGATATCGCGGAGTTTGTAATGCTCGATCACGTCCTCGGGCATGTCCGCGAGGCGTAGGCGCATGTATTCATAGCGTGCCATTGGAGTATTGAGGTAGAAGTCCTTAATATCCATGGTCATAAATCGTGCGTGTTCTGTGGATATGATGCTGTTCAGGAGGAGTTTTACGGTGAGTAGGTCGGCCGTCGGAGTCCCTGCGTCGCCAGGATAATGTACTCGGTCGCCGCCTGCCACCAACCTTGTTCTGTTGGGCTCGTCAATTTTTTCAGGTCTGATCAAGGTGGTGATAAGGCCGTACGTGACGTCCCTAGCCCGCTCCTCTGGAACCTGATATTTCTTGATGAAGTGGATTGTGTTAGTGCCGGTGTTTCGACCCGGCATGCCCTGAGCCAAACGACCGATTTCATTTCCGTACGAATGTGCCCAGGTCGCTCTTGTTTTGGGATTGGCGATCAGTTGTTTGTACTCCAGTAATTCGCCATTGTCTCCCAACACCGCATTTGCCATTTCGCAGGACCGATTCATGGGCAGTCGTCTCATCGACAGTTGCTGCGGCGTGATCTCAACTGTTGTGTTGGTTTGGGTGCGTGGGTAGTTGCGGAGGCCGATATCCCCCAACGCAATATAATTCGGTTGGGATATATTCACGCATGCCAGCATCGCCTCTTGCATTACGCTGCCTGTGTGGGAGCGTGTCCTCCTTCGTTCGGGTGGGAAGACGCTGGCTTCCTCGTCCTGGGAGATGTAATTTGGCCGGGGGAAGGAACGGAGCCTCTTTGTGGTTATAAATTCAACACTCTTAGGTGCCCCCACACTGGGCGATTCAATCTGCCCCTTTTCCACCCGCACGCGACAATCTTCCAGGGGGGTTGAGTTGGGTACGCGACAATCACCCGGATGAGTTGTCACCCTTGGATGTGTGGCCGCCCTTGGAATTGGTCGTTCGTCCACCCTTGGAAGGTGAGTCGTCTGTTGTGTCATTTGGTTGCTCTGGAGTGTGAGCCGTTGTGCCTTCGCCGTTGCAGCAGCTTGCTTGTGTGCTGCTATTTTTGTAAACAGTTCGCTCACCTTTGTGAGCGCGTCCGCCGTGTCATTCCCGGCCGGGATATTGCCTTTTAGTGCGACCGCTAGTTGTTGTGCGGCCGCCACGACCATTGATTCCGGTGAGATCGTTGGATTTGTGATGTATTGATGTTTGAAATGAACTGTGTCGCTCACTCTGGTCGCTCGTGTTCTTGTTATGTACACGCGGAAACATCGATGGTGTTCCATCGATGTTCCGAGGCTGAAACCAGCATCGGACCGCGTATCCCACGTGCGTCTGTCGTCAGGTTTCACGTGTGCATGGATCGCGCAGCCGAGCGGCGCCATTGGTTTTCGCATGAAATCGTGGGGACCGTGGACATGTGCATACGCCGATATGTTGGGGGTTATCCGCGATTGCCGTAACAAATTTAAGGTGAGTTCGGCCGGCTCGAGGAGTTGGCACCAGAGGGAAAGTGGGAACTTGTCGTCGACTCCGGCGAGGATAGAGATGAAGTGCGCCTTGAATGTCTGTATGGCGCGTTCGGCTTGGTTGCGTCGGTGGTTTCCCGGCGGTACTAGTTCATACTTCATCCCATTTTGGTTGATGCACTCCTTGAAAGCCTCCGACGCTTCATTGTCGAGTTTGTGCTCGCGGAGGCCGAGTCCCGCTCGCTTCATCCTGTCGATCATACGTTGGTATGATCGTATCATTTCGCCTTCTGTTCTGTTCTTCATTGGTTCGACGAAAATATAGTTGGCGTCAAGATGGATGCCGACCATAATATATCTGTTGCCCCTGGTGGATGTGTGTGGGAAAGCACCGGTTTGATCTGTGTGAATTGTTTCGGTGAGATCTGTGACACGGCAGAATATGGAATTGTCTTTGCCGCTTTGTTCCTTCACTGGTTCTTTTGTTCCGAATTTTATTTGGACGTCGTCAGTGTCATCGTCGTCGTAGGGGGCAACGTGGTTGAATTTCGTGGAGCGTACTCCCTGCCGTTGGCCTTTGATGTGGCCCTTGATCGATTCATCCGAATCGGGAAAATACTTATGGATCAGTTGGGTGGTCAGTTTTGGCCATGTCGCGTAGTTGCCACGGTGAACTGCTTTTAGGAAAGTTTCTTTTGGAGGAAACCCCGCCGCGGCGTGGTACCAGAGGAATGATTGGCGGGCGCTGGGAAGGTCGAAGATGACGTGTGCGGTTTCTGTGGAGTCTTCATTTGGTGGATCCGTTATTTTGGTCTCAGGGTTGAGGTCGAGCCGCCAAAGTCCGGTTGTTTTGCAGCGGGGGGCCGTGAGGATGGGAAGTTTGTTTGACATAACAATAGTAGTGTCGTTGTCAAATATTTCCGCCACCTTGTCACGGAATACTGTTGTGTACCGTTCGTCGGCCAGTTTTGGGACGCTGATCAGTGTTGTGTGCATCCCCGGCACAATGTTTATTACCCGCGCTCCATCGCGAAGGTTGTGCCTCAGCATCATTTGTTGTGTTGCTGATGCCGTCCTGCCGTCGGGGAACATGAATGTTTTGTGAGATCGCTGTCCCGTGTCATCTAGTTCATCCGCATCCCCTGCCGGGCCTGCACCAGAAGTTGCTCCTGAATCTAACACACCTGATTTTCTACCCCTCCTGTTTGCCAACTTGCGTGCCCAATGCGCCGCTACCCTGCCCAGATGATTTGTGCCTGGTTGTGCAGCCAAGATCATGTCGGGTTTGGGTTCTGTCAATAGACTGTCCTCCTTGGTTTCATTTTCCTCCTGTGCGTCGACTAGACAGGCTAGTGGGGACCAGTAGTTGTATTCGTGTTTGGCAGTTTGTGTTACTAGTTTAGCTGCATCTACAATTACTACTGTTGTCCCCGGTCCCTGTCAAGCCGGGGTGATCGCGGACTTCCAACCCACGTAACGTTTGTCCCTGTTGGCTTCAAGTTCATAGCAGTCCGCGGGTTTATGGAATACCATCTTATTGCAGTTGGGGCAAAGGTGCTTTGCGGGGCGTGGGCGTTTTGGTTCGCTGGCCGCCGGTGTTGTGCCGGGCGGGACAACTTTGTCTTTGTTTTGTCCCGCTGCCACGAGTGCACTCATGCGTTCCATCATGGCGGCCATGTTGGCCTTGTTGGCGGCTTCCATGGTCGCGATTTGTTTGTCGTGTTGTTCCTGTAACATGGCGAATAGCATGGCCTGTGTTTCGCCCTCTGCTTCCGCTGCTTCTTTCTCCTGGGCTGCCAGAGCCGCCTCTTTGAAACGTGATTGTTTCGCCGTCGTGGTGGAATATTGCTTTCGTTCGAGCCATTTTTCGGTGAAGTAGGCTTGCAAGTTGGTCCACGTTTGGTCTGCCGTGGGCTTGTTTTCCCATCCGAGCATCTGTTCCTCAGTGAACATTTCACTTGCCCACATCTGTGCACCCGCGGCCATGCATTTTTCTGCCACGCTTGTCGCGATTCCGCGGTCTTCCAGGGAGATTTGGAAGCGATCCAGCGTCGAGAAGTACGCTGTGATGCTCGTTGGGGGATCCCACACGGCATTGTACCCGTTTGTGCGGTATTCGTGCTTCTGGGCAGTGGTCATCTTGATCGCCGTCTTTGTGCGAAGATGGACGATCATTGAGAGAACGGTTTCGTCCCCAAAACCAATGTATTGCTTCTTTAGCGGGGCGAGTGCATCGTCGCCGACGGCGTACAGGATGAGCTCCTTTCCCGCCTCCTCTACTTTGAGGTAGTTGGCGTGGTTGTCGACCGTCACTTTGTGGGCGGCGCCGAGTTGTTCGCGTTGGGCTGCTGTTGTCCCGGCAACCATGGCGGCGGCTGAGTAGGGGCCGGGGTCCGCTGGTGCCGTGTGCATCCACGTCGTGTCGTTGATGACTAGACGGTACTTTGCCTTGGGGATGGCGCTTGCAAGGTGGCCGTACTTTTGGCCTTGCTCGTAGTGGTGCATTTTTATGATAGTGAAAATGCCGCCGAGTTCATCTTCGAGGCGATCGATGGCTTCGGGTGTGATGACGCCATTTAGGTGGGTCATTTTGTCCCGTTGGTTGATGAGCGTTTCATACGCTCCCAATGACTTTGATGGTGACATGGAGAATCTCGTTCACTTGGGGTCAAGGGCGCTGTGCCGTGCTGGTCGGTCGGTTAATCTTGCGATGGATTGATAAATATCTGCTGAACTCACATCCTAGCTTGGTAGTCGATGTAAAGGATATTTATCAATTATGAGACTATCGGACAATATTAAGATTGTCCCTATTAGCATCGTGGGTCGCCAGTATGGCATTTTGTCGTTGGTTTATTACGGCCTTTCTCACTTCTTGTTTCCGTATTCTCATAGGAGAATGTGTGCCTAATACTTACTTAAGGATTGTCCCAATATGGCGGGAATCCATTGGTTTCCCGCCAATAGTAGGCCTTAGGATTCCGTAGGTCTAACACACCCTTGCCGTAGTGATTAGGCTGCTGCTGCTGCTTGAAACTTAGGAGTAGTGAGTAATTTTTGTACAAAGGAATTCGTAGTTGCTGATGCCTTGGCCTTGCCTGGTGACGTTGCAAATAGCTTAGTATTCCTTGTCTGTTACAGCTGTCAGAATTGTAGGTCGGACTGCTGTGTGATGGCTAGCTGGGTGGTGCTTCGTGAAGTAATCAGCTAGATTCTGTGTGCCCGGTCGCCAATAATACCGAAATTGACCCTGGGCGTTGCGGCAACGCAGCCAGTGGAAACGCATGTCCATGGCTTTCAAAGCTTTAGGCATGATTTTGTTCGTGAGTAGTGCGTTCGCTGTTGCATTGTCTGTTTGCATCGGGGTTAGAGGTTGGGGGTGGCCGAGTTTGACGAGTGTTTGTCACATCGATACCGCTGCTTTTGCATTTATGAATAGTGCGCCCAACTCCGCCTCCGCCGCGGATGACATGACGGCCTTGATTATTTGGGAAATATTGAGGACGGCTCCGTTGTTGCGTGGGATGGCCTCGTTGCCGGCCATAAACATGTGGCCGCCCGCCCGACTCCGTGCATTTGGCTCGGATAGGTACGAGGCATCGCTGTGGATGGCTAGGACCATGTTGCTCGCGTTGAAGGTGAGGATAGCCTTGTCCATCGTGGACATGTAATCGAGGAATTGTTTTGTTAATTTCATTGTTTCTTCCATCGGACTTGATTGTTGGGACGAGAGGGCGCTGAGGGGGGGAGGAGACCACCATCGACTCCTCGTGCGAGGAAAAGGAAAACTCCGCAGACCTCCTGGATAAACTTTTTGCCAGCCTTGTCCAGGGGGGGAGATTTGTCCACCTCCTTCGCGTATTGTGTCTTTGCACCATAGTTGACTTTGACGTGGGGGTACGGTTGGTGTTGGGGCTTCGTAGGATGCGGGTGTTGGAAACGGGCGAGGACTTTGTCGATGTATCCCGGCATCGAGAGATGTACCTTCCGGTTGGCGTAATCCCACTTTAAGGTGAGTCCGCAATATCGTTCCCCTTCCCAATCTGCTGAGCATTTATAATAACTTCGTATCGTCTCCAACAGGTGTTGTGCATGCTCCTCTCCGACATATTTGACGCCAAAATCATCCACAACGAGGCTGAAACAAATGGGGCGAGTGTCGTGCTTCCACAATCCTGGGGTAGTGGTGCTTTGGCGATATCTGTGCTTGGCGAGGCGCTCTTCCAACAATTGCTGGGCAATGATTCCGGCCTGTGGCAGGCCGTACATTCCCTTTTGTATTTCGCAGTAGATGGCGCCGTCCGGGGTTGCAATCTCGCGGAGTTTGTAGTGCTCAATCACGTCCTCGGGCATGTCCACGAGGCGTAGGCGCATGTATTTGTAGCGTGCCATCGGGGTATTTAGGTAGAAATCCTTGATGTCCATGGTCATAAATCGTGCGTGCTCTGTTGAGATGATGCTGTTCAGGAGGAGTTTTACGGTGAGTAGGTTGGCCGTTGGTGTCCCTACGTTGCCAGGATAATGTACTCGGTTGCCGCCTGCCACCAACCTTGTTCTGTTTGGCTCGTCTATTTTTTCAGGTCTGATTAGGGTGGTGATAAGGCCATATGTGACGTCCTTTGCCCACTCCTTTGGAACCTGATCCTTCTTGATGAAGAGGATTGTGTTGGTGCTGGTGTTTCGACCCGGCATGCCCTGTGCCAATCGGCCGATTTCATTCCCGTACGATTGTGTCCAGATCGCTCTTGTTTTGGGATTGGCGATCAAGTGTTTGTACTCCAGCAATTCACCATTGTCTCCCAACACCGCATTTGCCATGTCGCAGAACCATTCCATGGGCAGTCGTCTCTGGGACAGTTGCTGCGGCGTGATCTCGAATGTTGTTTTGGTACGGGTGCTTGCGAAGTTGAGGAGGCCGATATCCTCCGATGCAATATAGTTCGGTTGGGATACATCCACGCTTGCCAGCATTGCTTCTTGCATTACGCTGCCTGTGTGGGAGCGTGTCCTCCTTCGTTCGGGTGGCGAGACGCTGTCCTCCTCATCCTGGGAGATGTAATTTGGCCGGAGGGAGGATCGTAGTCTCCTTGCGGTCATAAATTCAACACTCTTCAGTGCCCCCACACTGGGCGATTCAATCTGCCCCTTTTCCACCCTCACGCGACAATCTTCCCGAGGGTTTGCATTGGGTACGCGACAATCAGCCGGTTGAGTTGTCACCCTTGGAGGTGTGGCCACCCTTGAAATTGGGCATTCGTCCACCCTTGGAGAGTGAGTCATCTGTTGTGCCGTTTGGTTGCTGCGGAGTGTGTTCCGGTTTGCCTTCGCCGTTGCAGCTGCTTGTTTGTGTGCTGCTATTTTTGTAAATAGTTCGCTCACCTTTGTGAGCGCGTCCGCCGTGTCGTTTCCGGTCGGGACATTGCCTTTTAGTGCGACCGCTAGTTGTTGAGCGGCCGCCACGACCATTGATTCCAGTGAGATCGTTGGATTTGTGATGTATTGATGTTTGAAATGCACTGTGTCGCTCACTCTTGTCGCCCGTGTTCTTGTTATGTACACGCGGAAACATCGGTGGTGTTCCATCGATGTTCCGAGGCTGAAACCAGCGT
>JALLPB010001297.1:0-16676 GCA_036939975.1 Cyclostephanos tholiformis | reverse complement strand
CGAAGCCCTAAAAAAAGTGGTCGCAGATCTGCAGCCATAGGGGTTAAGCTGTTAAAGCCCTTTCTTTACATTCTGTATCATATTGTACGATATTGTAGTATAGTTTCTTGTAAAAAATGTCAAATCAAGTAGAAGCCTGATCCACACAAAGATGAAACCAAGTCCGATGTTAAAAGCACCATCATCATGACATGACCATGATTGGTTTAAGGATGCCATGCTGAAATAAATGAGTAAAATATTTCTTTACCATTAAAAACCCTTTCTGTAATAATATTCTTATAAGAGGTAAATGAAATGTAAACAAACAAATAACTTGCTGGTTTATTGCAGTAGTCAGTAGAATAAGAGGAAGAGTTTAGAACAGAAAAACTAATATTCCTTGACTGGTGGCTCTATCTAATGTAGGCTCTCATTGGCGCCCTCATATTAGTTTTGTGCATACTAAATAACTACATACTACTGGTATGTTGCAAACATGATTGTCTTTCTTCTGCACCAAAGTACAGCAAACGCCTGAGCCTTGAGTATTTCATCCAACTCCCTCCTTTTGGGATATTGGTCAGCCAGGAAGCATGCCAGTGGTGATTGGGATTAGGGGGGGGCAATTAATTGTCATCAGCACTAAATTTATCACTTTATTTTTTAAACATACAATAGTGGGACCAACATTTTTGCCCTTTCCCACATCCTTCTCCTCATCCCTCACCCCCTCCTCCTTTCTTCAGCTGTCCATGATGCCTTGATTCAAATGGTATATCCTGATCATGTCACCCCCCCCCCAACAATAATCCCCCACCTTTGAAGGCCAACCAGGTGTCTCTTGTCCCCCTTTAACTCACTATGCTCAGTGTGCATGTACCTTCCTGGCCAATGGGGAGTATTTGCCTTCCCTGCCATAACACTGTGCTGAGACTGAATAATTTCCTCAACAACATAGAGATGCTTGACACCTTGTTCCTGGCCTTGCTTGACTTGTCTTGTCTCTCCTGGTGAGGTGCAAGCCAATGTGGGTCAAAAACTCTTTATAAGTTGGTTAATTTTATAGGTTTTCTTGCTGACTGATTACGAATTTTACAGTATTTTTTTGCTATGCAATACATGATAGAAACTGTTTGTTTAAACAATTACATGCTAGTTCATCCCCCCCCCCCCAACAAAGTATTCAGTCATCTTAGTTAACTCAGTCCAGTCAGATTGATATGTCATGATATGTGTAACTGTTTGGAGAGAATTAGTGACACATAATACTTGTTCCTGGTCATATTTTCTTGGACATTGTCTGAGAAAGCAGTCATTGTCACTGCTCTAGCCTCATCTTAATTTTTTTCATATGATGGCTGCTAATAAAAATTACAGTGGGCCACTATTACTCCTGTAAGCATCAACTGGAAGGAGATGAGATAGGTTTGGATCTAAATCATGACATGTGTATTAGTTTATACGTGGTCAGTGTCAAAGAAGATAAGAGTTTCATTGTTGGTAGCGAGTGAGCTAGAAACATAAATGTATATGATTACATGAACTCAAAATCTTCCACAGACCATGTATGAGCTGAAATAAATAAATATTTGAGTGAGATTGAGTTTGTTTCTGGTCAAGTGCTTTTTGTTGTTAATGTATCATATTATTTACTTAACAGTGCTCATGGGTAAAGTGCTGGACGTTGATGATTTCATGATTGAATCAATATCTTCATCGCGAAAGACTTTGAAACTCAGGACAAATGAGCTCACGCACACCGTAATCAAAACACCTAGTATATCCATCACAACTTGGATGGTCGTAGATGAATGTGCAGGGTCTATACCCACCCTCTTCATCCCCAATGGTAATGCATTCCCGATCGCCACGCTGATTGCGACAATCGCGCACACGCTTGCCGTGACGGCAATCGTCTCCCCCGGTGGAACTCGGAAAATTGCCGCCCTAGCAAATCCCGTCATGCCTATCAATAAACTCAAACTCAAGGCCATTTTTGCCTCGTTTCTCAGGAACCATTTCATGGTGCGTCGATTCAACGTTCCCACAGCCAACGAACGAATGACGCGAACGGCGGCTTGGTTTCCAGCATTCCCCCCGGCGCCAACAAGCATCGTTAGGAATTGAACGATGACCATGTGTTTCCTAATTTAGCATCGCGCGAGGCCGAGGTAGATAATAGTTCAAGTGAGTCATTTCTCGCGTTTGACGTGCAACTTTGTACCAGAGAGGATACAATTGTTACTCACTGCAAAAAGCGTTGGTTGTACTGTATGATGAACGATGAACAAGATTGAAAAACTAATAGTCCAATGAGCCAACCCGCTCTTTCTTTCAACTGATCTTTAAATGGCGGAAAAGCGGCTAACATTGGGGCCGGTTTCGAATTGGAGAGTGTCGAGCCTGGTATAGCGCCTTTGGGCACGTGTTTGTTGTGGCTGTCGTCATCAATAAGGTTATCCAGTTCCTCATCCGTTACATCATCGTCATTTGGGTCCTGACTAACTTCTATATGCAAATCTGGGATACGACCCTCTTCTTCATCACCATGGTCCATCGATAGCGCTTGCATGTAATGCCCAATGGAATGATCAGATGAGATTTTTCTCTTTAGCCGTCCCCGAGAGATCTCATCCCTGATACGTCCATTCGCAACGCCGGCCTCTGCACTCGATCCAGGAGCGGGAGGGGTAAAATTCTGGCGATCACGACCGGAGACTATGGACTTCACACCGGCATGCCGTATGCTAGCGGAAGAAGCCTCCGAAGATGATCGATCCATACGCCGATGGTGTAAACAACCGTGTAGATTCTCACCTGGCGATGCAATAGAATTCGATCTGTATGACTTCATCGGCTGCTCTTTTAATTCGTCTGTTCTCCTGTGTTCACGGCCATCATTGAGTGACGAGGACGGAGCCGAATCCATGCCGGTCTCGCCATATTCCTCGTGCAATTTCAATAATGATTCCAACTGCGATTGAAGATCTCCATTTCTCTGGCGCAAAAATCGGAGCTCCGCTTGCATTTCCACCACTGATGTGGTCTCCTTGGGCAATGCCATGGCGATAAAAAGTATCTGCAGACCAGCGAGGCGCGAGGACCTTGTCCTCGACTGCAACGCTGTGGGTTCATTACTTTCAGCGTGTATGAAGACTGTGTTATTGTGGGAAGGAAAAACTTTATTGGGATGTATTTTGGGGGGGCGGGGGCGCGACACATCTCCAACTTTCCCCCCTCGTCCCGCCGCTGCCCCTGGACCCTGCCGGACGACTTTTCGGGCAGGGGTTGCCCGCCACCGACCACCGCCGCACCCATCATTATAATAATTTCGTCGCAACGTTAGACAGATATCCGTGTAATTATTGCGATCAGAAACGAAATATGTCACATCAATACGATGACATCGAGCGTCAAGTGGGCATATCGGCATATGCATCGACTCACGAGGGCTTCGCTGCTATCGTAAAGGCTCGATACTCCGACTTTGTCGTACACGAAGGTGAGTGAATCGCATAAACGATTCGGGGTCGACGTTCGTTAATCGTCTTCGCCACTATAATTAGTTTCGTGGTGTGCCTCACCGACTTACATACCTCTTCTCGTACCAATTTCCTTCAGTGGACTTGAATGGCAATATAGCTCGTCTCGAAAGCCTTGAAACACCCCCACAGAGCATCGAATCAGCTGAAATTGATGCCTCGGTTTCAGATAAAAAGAGAAAGCATTCCGATAGCGCAGATCTACACATGGACATGAATGGGAAAGGAGCTCCGGATCTGCCTACGCCCATACCTAACTCTACTTCGGAAAATACCAACTCATGCATGATCGGGAAGGAATCTCCGCAGGCGCACGAGACTAATTGGGACAGTTGCGGGCAGGATCTGGCCAATCTCATTGGCGAAACGCTGGCACGGGAATTGATGTCGTTTCTTAGACACGACGGAGGAGACGGCGTCATGAATGCGGACAAGTTTTACACGTTACCCGCAATATCCGACAAAGAGGTCCGTCGATCCATTCACCTACTCATCAAAACTCCCGTCTTCAGGTCCATCGCATGTGCAGATAATTCAGACGGTAGGATCCGTATATGGCGTAAGAGGTTCGAATCAGACATGCCAGCGGACACCCATAGTGGCGGAAGAGGCAGAAATCGGGGAAGTTATGACAACGGGATTTACAATCGACGTGGTGCTAAATGCAAACCTTGGCCGAAAGACCGTCCCGACTTTCTTCGATTCGTCCTATACAAAGAAAATGTCGATACGACCACCGCTGTTAAGGATGTTGTTCGAATGGCACGCCTCCCACCCAAAAGTGGAATCAACTATGCAGGTATGAAAGACAAGAGAGGGATAACTACCCAATTTTGCTCAGTCTATCGCGTAGAAAAGGAGCAGCTACTCACGGTGAACAAAGAGATAACAAACTGCAGCGGGTGCGGCAATACGACGCTGAATGGATCAAGCATAATAAGATTAGGAAATTTTCACTATTCTGCCGACGAGGTCAAACTAGGAGCGTTGGCGGGGAACCGTTTCGATGTTGTGTTAAGAAACATTGATATCGGGGAGGACTCCGTGAGCAGCACTTGCACCAGAAGGCAGCAGGTTCAACAGAAATTGGAAGCTGCCGGAAATGCCTTGAAAGCTCACGGATTCATCAACTACTTTGGCATGCAAAGATTTGGCAAGTACTACGATACTCACCTCGTTGGGATTGCGATAATGAAGGGAGATTTCGAGAGGGCGATTGATATCATCATGGAAGAAAAACCCGACGAGTATCCTCGGATCGCCGAAGCGCGGAGACGATGGGCGAGGAGATTTGAATCCATTAATGCGTCATCGGATGAAAATTCTGCACGTGAAGCCGAGATGAAATGCGCACGTGCCATTCAGAATAGCCTGGGAAGATTTATGAATTGTGAGAATAGCATTGTGTCTAGTCTATCTCGACATCCAAGAGACTACAAACGTGCATTTTGCTCCATCGCAAAGAACATGCGCTCAATGTTCCTCCACGCGTACCAAAGTTATCTTTGGAATATGGTGGCGTCGCACCGAATTGAATCGGGGGGGAGTACTGAAGTAAGGGTAGGTGACTTGGTCTTGACCGAAGATAAGCCATCACATGAGGGTGGTGGGGGCACAAGTGGCTTGAAGGGAAAGGATGTAAAAATAATAGAGGAGCAAGATCTGAAGGATACAAGGTACAGCATCACGGATGTTGTACTTCCACTTGCGGGGAGCAAGATCAAGTATCCTAGTGGGTTATCAGGCGACTTTTTCGATGAGCTGCTAAGGAAGGATGGGATAAAGAAGAGTTACTTTGCACGGATCGGGACAGTCGACAGAGAAATCGCCCTTGGCGGTGACTATCGTAAGTTGATTTGCAAGCCTGAAGACGTGAGCTTTGAAATCAGAATGTACCAAGATCCTTTGCAGCCTCTCTTGCAAACTGACTTGATGAAAGTAAACAATGTAGACGTTGCTGCAATTACACTCTGCAGCAGTGATGAACAACAGAGGCAGAATCTCAATCAAGAGGACGACCAAGAGGAGAGTAATGAAATGATATTTGGGATGTCCATTGGATTCTCCCTACCACCATCCTCGTATGCGACAATTGCATTGCGAGAATTAACCAAACGTTCAACATCAAGCGAATATCAAAGCAAGCTTCAGCTAAGCGGCCCTATCATGAAGTGATTAACTTAGTGTAGTGAAACGGCGACAAATCTACTGTGAAAGGCGGCTGACGTTGCAGACAATCACCATCATATCATTATCATCGGTAGGGTAAACTTTTATTTAGAGAGAAAAAAAAATCGCCGATGAGATGGAGAGAAGGATACTACACCCATGGTCGGGAGCTGATGAATGTCCACGACTACGGAATTTATTGAAGTGCTAAAGGGATAAGAAGGGTAAGAAGGACAACGCGGGGACCTATAAGTAGTAGGAACTTTAGAGACTAACAGCTTCACATCCTTGAATAACGGACGGATCTTCTCGTAGCAAATAGTAAATGATAGTAATGTGATTGCTCTCTGCTTCGACATCATCTTCCTCGACAACCTCACTCTCCGTAGAATGATAACCAACGCCAATGTCAAAGCCAGGTCGTCGACTGAGGTCAGAAGCGTACTTCATGATGGTACAGTCACTATGGGGAGTAGCAGCTTGCATAAAAGGAAACAGACCACTTTTTCCATCTCTGCGTTGGAGCGCTAATGAATTGGCCTGCAATAACTCCGACAAACATTGAATTGCAACCTCAACAAGTGTATGACGATGTTTCTGTAACGCTACCTTCGCTTCAGGATGTTGCGATGCTCGACGCTCTTTCCCCATCACAAGTGAAGTGACCAGAGAGTCTACCGCACAGTGCAGCGGAAGCTGCTTGTTTCTGTCATATACATTTGGAGCTTCTTTGTGGGATTCACTTAGGACTTCTCTCAATAATATCAGCGTTTCGTCTGCTAAAATTGCGTCACTTGCACTAATTTCACTCCCCAAAGGTTCCCAGCCCAAACCTCGGCATGCAACCTTGTGAAGTGGAAGCTGGCCATCATCATCCTTCTGAAAAAGCTGGTCCGAAAATAGTTTGATGCATATCACAGCAACTCCTGCTGGGTTAGCGGCCGACCGACAAGCCTCGTGCACTAGAAGGAATCGTTTGTTTGATTCCAACCGATTCAGCGAATGCCACAGTCTCTTCGTTGATGGGATTTCGGACAAATCATCTTCAGCATCAACATTTGTCTTACTTTGTGTCCTTGTTGCAATATCCATTGCAGCACTTCTCTCTTCGGATTCTGTGGCGATAAGAGCAGCACGAATCAGGGAGGTAAATTTTTCAAATGCATAAAGAATAAACTCTTCCTTTGTTGACATGGGCACATGCGGTGGCAATAAACAATTGATTCTAGAACCCCGCGAAGAATTGTACGCATCTATTTGGCGATTCCGCTTCTGCTGCAAATACTTCAGCTTTAATAGCACAGCAATGGCATGCTCGGCAGCAACATATTCGATCGCTACAAATCCAGAAGGAACATATCTCATCCGCAAAAAATCAACTGTGCGATCTACGTGTCGAATCCTTCGTAAGTACTCTGTATCGAACACAAACATCGTCTCCGAATCAATATTTGCACTCATACTAATGGAGGGCCGACCATCGAATGCGTCGTTTAATGACAGAGTTCTACCTTGAGATATTACACCTAAGACACTTGATCCGGGGGAAGGAAAGTTAGAAGTGTGCCCCTCTTCCTGCTCACGAAAGGCAAGATCGACACCATTATTTTCTTTTTGCGTATCCCGCCCTCCAAACCTATCGAGTAGGCTGTCTACGAAACGAATCCATAGCCAGCGTAGCGGGGTTTTGCCTGATGCATCTCTGACTAGCGCCGAACGCGGATCTGCCTCAGCCAAGAGACGTATTGTCCGCGCACATTCGTTCCTCATACAGGCGAAATGAATGGGGAGCTCGCCACGTGTATTTGTGCACAACATCGCTGGCCCGGACAACGTAGGACATGTTTCGGGGGTGGCTGAAACGCTTTGGACCTCCTGAGATGCATGAGGTTTGTGATAATTACACCCAAATCTAGCTTCAGCATCAAGGAGAAGGCGAATTGTATCTGGACACCTTCCATGAAATACCGCAGAGTGAAGCGGCGAGTAGTCACTGATCATCAAGCATGCCGCTCTGGGGTAGGATTCCAACATGATCCGCACAAGGCAGAAAATTCTAAACTCCAGCGCCGTTTGGTAGTCATATCTTGGCCGTCTGCGTGGCGTTATGCCTAGTTGTACCCCTGGCGATTCTAGTTCGAGCGAAATCACCACCTCATCAGCAAATGCGTCATAGCGAGGGTCATCCTCCTCGTCGAATGTCGAATCATCTGAGATGGTGCTACAGTTAGAGTAATCTTCGCCACACTGGTCCTCTCCCACTACTTCATTTTTCTGTGTATTCTCAGGCTCCACTCTCTCGTCTCTGCTATTGATAATGTCAGAAGTTGCATTCAAATTTAGATCACTTGCTGAAGTTGAAAGACCAGCAGAAAACGTTCTCCTAATATTCTGCGTCACTCCACGCCTGTGTCCCCGCAGGACCGCCATGACGACCCCATCGTCTTGAAATATGTTGAATGGTTGTGCATTAGCGATAGCAAATCCATCCCCAACGGCCCTTCCCCCAAGACCGTCGCCCATGCTTTGAAGAAAGTTAGTATCGGCTCCTGTCATCCGCTCAACTAGCTGAAATTCGTTGTCAGGTTCCATCACTACATAAATGCTAGATTTTAGAGCGACAATCAATGGCGTTTCTGAATACTCGCGATGGTCGGGAACACCCACTGCCTCGGGACACGAATTGACCAAATCACGAACAACTCCAAGAAGAGGACAGAAATATTTGCAATCTTGAAATTCGTCTTCATCGAAATACTTCTTCACCCGCGCAGCTTTCCTTTTGATGCGTCCACTGGCGCTGTTCGCCACATTTTTCTTTATTGGGTCTGTCGCCTTCCCGCGTGACTTGACAATCTCATCGCGTAAATTAGAACTCTTTCGTTTGGCAGGAAGCTTTATAGAATATGATAGAGCAGCTGCTTTCATATCGTCATTTTCGGAATCGAGCATTTCTTTGTCGCCATGGTCATTATTGTACAATATCGGACTGTTGATTCGAACAGATGCCACGCACCCTGAAGCTCCTTGATCCCCATCAATGTCGACACGATTAAATTCATTCATCTTCTTTTGCCATCTTGATTGACGTGCCGTCCGCCGCTCAACCCTGCGCAAATGCGCCTCCATGCACCATCGGATGCCATCCCAGAACGTACATCTGGACCCCCAATACCCACAGCGGCGCAGACTTTGACTATTGGTCCCGATGGTGGTATCAGAATCATCGTCTCCATCTGAGTCATCGTCGTTGCTCCCTCGTTCAGTTTCGGCACCCATTTCCATGTCACCCTCGCTTTCGGTTTCGTCGAAGTCATTATCATCGTCTCCGTCTATCTCGTGAGGCTGCCATCTCCCCCAGCTGAATGTAGGAGCAGCCGCTTCTCGGATAATGAAATGTAGGGGGGTATTTCCGTCTGCATCTTGTGCCAAAGTGGCCCGTGAGGAGCAGTGGCGTTCTCCTGACGGAATTGCATCTTCCTTCATGAGCAACTCATCCGCCCGAATCAACGTGCGGACCGTTCGACGCCATTCTCTAAGACCCGTTAATATGGGGGGAATATGGATCTGCTTCTTCTTCTTTGTAGTCGGGGCAGGTGCCCCCCCGCTGTTGTTTCCAATCCCAATCATGTCGCACCACGCTCCTCGTTTGGAAGGCATTTTTCGTAACGGACGCGGCCTCCCCACACATTCATGTAATGGAGTTCCGAGCTGCGGCAAGCATCGTCTTACTGATGAAGGATCAAGATCAAGGACGAGTTTAACAGTTGCCGAGGGTGCAGAATAGCGGCATGTCCACGCGAGAGGGGAAGCTGTGCCGAGACAAGTGGAGAGCATGCGAGGCGTGCCGGAGTGCAACGCGTGGGGAGGTTTGGGAGGGATCTGATGACAATTGAGATTATTTTTTGCGTCAATCTGACTGCTACATTCTCCATCGCCAGTTGGGGTGATTTCTTGGTCATTAGCATTCGAATCGTAATATTTACAATCAACATCTATCGCCTCTCCTGCGTCAATTGAGCTCCCATTTGTTTGATTTCCATCAGCACTACGCGAAAACACTGTCGTTCCGCCGCGATCCCAATGCTCGAGTTCATCGCTACTCCAGTTACTTGCATTTGCATCTTCTTTCGGCTTGCGTCTGTCCAATAGGATCTGCTTAGCTATAGCATGAACTTGTGCCCAGTTCTGCTCGTGACAACCTTGGGATAGTTGGAGGAATCGCTCTTCCTGGAGATGCTCCGCCTGCGCGTCCGCATCACCCTTGGGTGCGGATGTTGTGGCGACGGCGGATTCGTTCAGCATCTGATCACTCTGGGTTATTATATTCCAGAAGAACAGGGAAAGGGGGGACGACTGAAGCAAAAGAGGGATTCTGATTTGAAGCAGCGAGGGATTATGTGAAAAGTAAACCAGTGTGGTCGGCCTTTATCTGGTTAGGGCGATTTTCTAAAATTGTTCGTGCAGAAGTACGTGCGTAGGTCATTTCAAAGATTGGGGGGGAAATAGGGGGGAAATATTTTGTGCGCTCGGAAAGTAGGTTATATGGTAGGTAGAGACGTTTTCTCAGGATACGGGAAATACACTTCCAGAAGAATGCCACCACCACCACCAATAAAACCTTCCATGCATTGTCATACTACGTGTAACATATCAATTGACCTAACACTTTGCTAACACTTCCTGTAGTCTACAGGAAGTGTTAGCAAAGTGTTAGGTCAATTGATATGTTACACGTAGTATGAACAATCTCGAAGTGATCCAACTTGGTTTTCTCAGACCTCGGGAGAGAGAGTTTTGTCCTCGCTCGAGCCAAAAATAAATCAACGGCGTCTTGATATTATGATGATATGGTTAGTACGTATGTAAAAGACAATACACTATCAAATCCAGCGAATAAATAATGAAATCAAAGCAGATCGCTGCCCCAACCAAGCATAAAACTTGTAATGACATCGCCTCGATGACGAACCACGACGAGAGAAGTGATCTCGAAAATATTTCAGCTAAGTTTTGCAGCCAGAATTCAAGTCGACATATTCAGATGCGTATCGAAATGCCACCCCCTCCATCGTATGTGTCCTCATTGACATGGCGAGAGCGTATCGACAAGAATCCTTGGGACGAGGAGAGTGGCGTGACTTATGCTAAGAAAAGCACCGTAGGGTTGGGTTCAGTGGTCAAACTGTTGAAGGAAGCATCATATGAAAAGAAAGTATTCGCGGGTAAGAGGAAGCCTCTTGGAGACGCATCAAATGGGAGATTGCTACTGGAATCAAGGGCAGCATCAAAACGAGAGCTTGAGAAGGTCCAAAGCAAGCTATCAGAGTTTTGCTGATCGTTTTGACCAAATTATGCTGACTGACAAGCAGTGAATCGATGGTTTAATATTGTGTAGTATCCACACAAGACGAATGTAGTAGGTGGGCTACCACCTAAATTCTCAGTGATGGTCTGATTGTACCCCTGGCATTAGAAGTAAGAATTGACCGGATGATGGAGGTTATTGATTGTACAATAATTATTCTAAATAGTATTTTTAAAGTGGCTACGTTTTTTTTTACGCGGTACAATATTCTTGAACTTCCGACTTCTGAAGACGAGAGCATCCCAGATAATTTTTTTTAGCATCAACTACTTGTCGAGCCACCCGATGAAGTCCTTTGTGCGATCTTTGCCGCTCGTCCTATTTCTTTGTTTCGAAATCAGCAATGCGGACCTCGATCGTCATCCTCAGCAGGAACGGGAGCTCGCTTTAGAATGCCCTGTTGACGATTTCAATGTTCCAGGAAACGACGAAAGTCCAACTGAGGGATTTTTCGACGGCTATTCCCAAGGAGCCCACGGAAGGAGCTTTGTGGAGAGAATAAGGTCAAAGCCAGAATCGTACTACCAAAAGCTACTTGATAACGTCATCATGTTTCTATGTGATGTAGAGATTGCAAGCGAGCGCTGCGTGGAGGAGGATTCGCCTTACGCAGCCAAGGACTGGTTGGATAGTGCCTGCGTCAAGGCAGCCGATTATGAATGTCCTAGTGGATTTTGCGAGCGTGCCTCAAACTGCTATTGGAATTCGGTCCACGAAGGTCAGAATCGAACGACTCGATTTGAGATCGATGCCTACGAAAAGGCTGCCCAAGGTACGATAGATTAGAAATTTGCATGCTCTGAACTAGTGCCGAACAAAAGACGGTACTAATGATATTTGCTCTTCTACTCTTTTACAGCTCTTTATGGAACTAATGCTAGCTACGTCCGAGAGATTGGTCAGCCCGCTCTGATTGGTTGCGTAGTGTCCTCCTTGTTATTTTTGTTTTGGGTTGTGTTTTTTGTTGGAAGGTATTTATGTTGCTGCCTCTGGGACCCTCTTGGAAGGGTATGTTTCCTGTGCTCGGCAATTCCCAAGAAGGATGGCTACAAAATGTGTCAACACATTATCGTTCCAGTATTTTTATACTTGTTGACATTGATGGGAATAATCGCTGCCGGGTCCCTCGCCTTTGTGGGCAATGAAGATATTAGCGTCGCACTCTCAAATACTTTCACCCACGCTGATGGCCTTGCTGAGGATTTGAGTGTATTCTTAGGTCGATCGAAAGTTCCACTGGAAAATTTGCACACTGTAGTCGAAGATGCCGCCATCGATGCGAAGTCAATATTCGACGGGACAAAACATGTGAAGGATGATGCCATGGATATTGTTAAGTCGTTCGCCGGATACCTTCACCTGCATTCGGAAGGCCTAACTGAAATCGATGCCATCCGTCAATTTAATTCCGCGAGCGTTGGCTTTGAAGAGAAGGTCATTCCAATCACACAAAATGTACAAGGAATGCTTGACACCTTAAAAGTTGATCTTTTTGAGCAAGTTGATAGCATCAAGGGTAGTATTAGTAATGCGCTTTATCAGCTCGAGTCATTCGAATTGATGGTCACGAACTGGCAAGGCATAATAAACGATTATGAAGGAAAGGAACTTGGGATTCGAGATGTTCGCCGTGCTGCTGTGATGATGTTATTCGTGGTTTCGATTTTCGTTGCTTCCATTGGGTTTATCGGCATTATCATCTGGAAGAGGCGCGTGTGCAGATGTTCATCACTGGTGATAAAAGCCACCGGCTTCTTCTCCGCGCTGTTAGGGTCTCTGAGCTTAATTGTGGCATCTGCCTTCCTCTGCGCAAGTTTTGTTCTGTACGATGCTTGCCAAACCTCCTCCCTTGTCATTCGAGACTTCGAGCCAATTGTTGGAGATAGGGTTTCGCCTGGTGCGAACGCATGCTTTAATGACACGAATTTGGCTGTAGCATTGTGAGATGAACTTATGAAATCATTGTGCATACTCTCCTGAATATTCTCACACTTCCTTGTTTTCGGAGAACCTCAGCAACATCACCGAAAGGATGAACTTCCAACAAAAACTTGACGACGGTCTACGGGAAATCGCTAAAGTTAATATCACTGAACAGTTTGTCTTCGTAGCCACACCCTTGTCTGATATCGAATTAATGGTGGAGAAACTTTCATTCACTGCTCTGTCCGCCATGAACAAGGCCACTGCAGCAAACCAGATTCTATGTCCCTTCAATGATACCTACACAGTAGACACATTAACGAAACCATGGGAGCTCAAGAGGGATATTATGGTCACCCCATATATAATCCGAAACAACATGGGACTTCCAACGCCTTACCGAAGGTTCGCTGAGGACCCTGAAACGTACTTGAGCCGCATTTACAACAAGGCGGGAGCGTGCTCAGCCCCAACAAGTTGCTGCATGAAATACTCTTCGACTCCACCGACCGTCTGTGAGTCGAATATATACGCCGACTGTGATCACGGAGCAAACTGTGCGTATCCTTGCGAGTCGCTGAAAGCAGGAATCGTGGAGGGCTACAAACAATTCGTGATCATTCGGCAAAAGGAGCTGGCAATGATTGCCGATCTTGGACTCTCGTGTCCGTTAAATACCAACGATGATTTTGACGATACATGCCCAACGCAAGCCTTTCGACATCAGTATGACAATGCGACACTTTTCACTCAGATGAGTGTATACAAGAGTAAAATCATAGGAGCAACCGATGATTTGGTGGGCCTTACAACCACATCTGTTGGAGATGCAATGATTGAGGTCGAGGATTTTCTGTGTACCATGAATGTGTCCTTTGTGGAACGAAGATACGAAGGAGTTCGGAAAGATATTTGTGTGACGCTGTTCGGCGGCGTTGCGCAGATAAATTGGGCTCTTTGGTTTCTTGGAATTTTTTTGGAGATGGTTGCCGTTATAGCTCATGTGATTGCGGTGCGGGTAAAGGGTGTCTCTGAAAAGGAGGCCGCAGCGGCAAAGCTGCTGAGCGACGGTGGCCGCCGTTCCTTCGTGCGAAGAGCAAAACTGTACTGACGCGTGATATTCTCTTTGCTACGATCCTAGTTCGCATCTTGTACACCTCCTGAATGGAAATCGAGCAGTTACGCCTCAGAACGACCTGTTTTTGAAAAAAAGCGTTCATCTAGCGGATCCCATGAAAGAATATCACCATTTCCCTCGGCATCTATCACTCGTTTGAGAGCCATGACGCAAGCCTTGTAAGCTGGAAGAACGGCCTTGATCAGATCTTTTTTTACACTCTCCGTCAGTACCGATCCTCCATCTATAAGATTCCTCATCTTCCTAAACTGGCTGACTTGACCACCTTTCAACACACTGATAGCCTTTCCACTCCGCCCAGCCCTCGCTGTTCGTCCGCAACGGTGGACATAGGTCTTAGCAAATGCTGGGACATCGTAATTTATCACAAGAGAGACTGAGGGCAAATCCATACCACGTGCCATTCCGTCGGAGCAAACGAGGACGGAGATTTTCTCCTCTGAATCAGAACTGCGGCATCTTCGCAATATTGCTGATCGTTGCTTCGCGCCTATAGAGCTTGAGAATTCGGCAACTTCAGAGGACCGACCATACCCTCCTGCCCCCCAAAGCAGCTGAAGGAGCCGCGCAAGGCGATGAGTTGAATCCACACTAGAAGTAAACACGATGATAAGATTTACACTCTCTGCATCATTTCTTCCAGGGCTGTTTTCTTTATCCAGCAAGAGAGCCAGTAGCACGAGAGGCTTTTGTTCCGCTGAACACTCCACCATACTTTCTGTAAGGCCCTTAGGTACGAAATACCTCCCAGCTTTAGCGTCGCCGTCGAAATTTTTTCCCTCCACATTGTGTAATGATCGTTTTAGGAAATTAGCATCGTAATGCTTCGGATTAATAAGACCAAGTCTTGCCAATTTTTGAGGATCTTGAGTCAAGGTTGCCGAAAAAAGCATCTTTCGTAGAGGAACAGGGCGTCCAAGCATGCCACTGACTAATCCTACATCGGAGTTCGCCTTGTCGTTGCCACCGTATATTGGCACGCTGCGGTGGGTAATTGGATCGACGATTAAAGTCGTTCCGTCAGGTGCAACCTGGAGCGGCGACTTGACGTACTCAGATACGTCACACTTGCTCGAAGGGTTTGCAGCCGCGAGGACCCTGCCCACCCAATTTTGGTATGGTTGATTCACCAAACGATCTGCTTCGTCAACGACGAGAAATTTCAAGTGCTGCAATGTAAATCCAGGCGTTGAATCTAAATGGTCGATCAGACGCCCTGGTGTTGAAACAAGAATGTCCACTGCACTTCGACCGCCCATCCTTGGACACATTCGTAGACAGTTGTCATTTCTAATTGTGCCATCATATACCTCAAGTGCAGCATTTATTGAGAGAGGATCAAAGTTGTATCGGATCTGTGCCGAAGATGACTCTAATAGGCCACCTTTTTTTCTTCGTATGAACGAGCCATCTTCATCTCGAACTTCGGAATAGCCTTCGTGGTATGTTTCGACGACTAGCGATCGTCTTTCGTTGACCAAATCTGCCCTTTTCTTCCCTCCACCCACCGCCAAACCGATCTTAATGTTAGAGCCTTTGGCGTATCGAACGAATACATCGTGAACTTGTTTCGCTAGGTCTCTTCCTGGAAGGACAATCAGGGCACGCAGCCGACGCAGTCCCCTTGCGCCGGATTTTTCCTGCGTTTCATTGTGCAGTGCGGTGAGGAGCGGAAGCACGAACGCCAGTGTCTTCCCGCTCCCCGTGGGGGCATGGCAGCACACGTCCCGTCCCTCTCGTAAATGAGCATTCCGTTCGCTCTCAATCACATCAGGGATCACCATACATTGAATTGGGAAGAATTTTTCATAAGCATCTGTTCTCAAATTTCGTGTCAAGAAAGTTGGAAGATTCCAGTGTTTTTTTGACGCAACTTCGGCTATAGGTAATTGAGAGAGACGCAACGCTCTCCGAATTGCATTAGTGTCACTGCGAGGGATTAATATTGACCCCGCTTTGTCTTGATTAGAAGGATGCGCACTCTCGATCACATCTGCATCGAAGTCGTCGATGGCTTCGTCATCATCGGCTCCCCGCTTCTTATATCGTTTTCGTGCAACTGCTGACACGGGCTGAGAGGGTGCGATCACTCTGAGCGTCGTTGACTCATCATGTTTGTCATCTGATGACAATGGCATGGACGAGGACTCAGAGTTACTGTATCTTAGGATTGATGACGTCGAATCACCATCGTTTGCGTTTTTTGAATGTTTACTTGGTTCGATAAAATCCACGCATACATCGTTGAGCTTTTCTTTCCTATCGTCACTGTCCTTCTCTCTGCCGCTAGCCTCAGAAGTGATTTTGATATTCCGAGCATTCCAAACTTCAGCGGCTGGGTCAAATCTTCCGACATGAAACATGGCGACGGGAAGAAGAGTAATGAGAGGTGTGAAAGCTGGGAGTGAGGGGCTGAAGGGATGTAGGGCGGGGTGGGCCGAACGCCAAAATAATATGAAAGGGGTTGACTATTATGGCACCAAAATGGGGACGAATGTGTTTAATTTCACCCTTTTTTTCTCGTGCGTTTCTCTTTTTTTCCCTCATTTCCTGG
>JALLPB010001296.1:0-10386 GCA_036939975.1 Cyclostephanos tholiformis | reverse complement strand
TCCACACGACTGAAAACTATGTCTGATCTTCGCCAATATTTTTTTGCACCAAAAAAATTTTGTTGTGCCAATACAACTTTCCCCACTTTCCCCCCCCCAATCCAGTGTCTTCCAGAACATTTGTCTCGTCCTGCTTTTCCAATGCTGACAATCTTTCTTGATATTGTTGTCCCGCTCGACTGCGCTTCCATAAAAAAAGAGAGAAGTAATTATTGATCGGCCGCCCTCTCTCCTTCGCTCCTTCCATACCATGATGGGGCAGGACTTTGACGCTCGCCGCGCCGATCATGCGGCTAGGTGGGGGGCTGAATCAGGGGCGGCATCGGCTCCAGCGCCAGCACCAGCTCACAATCGAGTCAGTCTCTCCCCCGGCCCTGGCCTCCCGGCAGCCGGCGGCCCCGGCTCCGACAATGATTGTGCTTCCGCCGGCATGGCCGATGGCTCAGTGGACCATAATATGGTCCCCCCCCTCCCTCCCACCGCCTCAGATGCCTCCAGCGATGCTCCGCTTGTCATCTCATCTGATGGCATTACCCTCTCAGCAGAACTTGCCGGGATGGACGAGTCTCACTTCCGTTCTTTCTTCGACAATGGCGTGCAGTGCTGCTGTGCCTCCGGTGACGAATGCGGTAGTGATTATGCCGTTTCTGGATCGACGCACCGCTGTGGATGCTGCGGCCTAAAAATCCACTCGATTTTGGTTTGCAATGGCCATTTGTTTCGTAGCTGGTTGGCTAGAGCGGATGGTTTCATTCCGGCTATGCTCCCACCTTACGGAAAAGCAAAGTATGATCAGTACCTGGGCGATTTCTCTTCTTCGGACGTTGCGCTTTGCCACTCTTGCCAAGAGAAGTTGGATAAGGAGTTGAATCTCCTCAAACCGTGGGCAGAGGATGACGAGGAGGGTTTTACCCAGACTACGATGGCGACGACGACGTCGTCGGGTAAGCAAAGTGCTGCCATCGACTGGCAGCACGTCATTCCAACTCTTAGCTGGAAATCACTGAAGTTATCCGCTGGGGACTCCAATCAAGTACAGAAGGGGAATCGACAGACAGCGAAGGAGTTGACGAGGCTCGAGGGCATCGAAGTGGCAGATGGGCATGTCGAGGCTACGAAAAATATCAACCTAGACACTCTTCGTAAGATTGGGGGCAAGATTGGATTGGGGCAGACCCGAGGCAAGCCCAAAAAACAAGTATGCGATCTTCTAGTTGCTTTTTACGGAAATAAGGAGATCGAGGAGAGGACCGGAGTAGCATCTTTGCCTTCGGGACAGAGCATCACGTGGAATGTACCACGGTACCTAAATGTCATGTTCAGTGATGACTTTGCGCACCGGTTTGCTACTCGCGGAAAAGCACTCGACAAGGACCAGCTCGATAGCGGCATTATGGTTGATCAGGCTCTCTTCACTGATTTTATTGCTGCGTATAATGACAACACTATTCGCGCATATGGCAATCTGGCCCATCAGTCTCTCGGCTTGCCGCCGTCGCTCCATGATCCAGCGCTGTTCCGTCCTGTCGAAGGTGACCCTGCCACAACGTGGAAGAGTGCAAGAGATAGGTTTAAGCTCCTTGGTGGTGAGTACGAGAAGTCGCTCAGAATGTGGACCCAGTCAGGCACTCACTGCGACTACGAGGATTTGGATAACATCAATCCCGATCCCACAACATGTACATCGCCATGCATGATATACATGCATTACTTCATGAGAGCCTACCCGCAGCTTCTAGAGGTGTGCACGTCCTTGCTTCCGGCTGATGTATCCAGCCAATCAAGTATTAGCGGATGCAATATTCGAAGGGGTGCAGCTCCAAGGAATAAAAGCAATGGTGGGAGGTCCGGTCCTGGGAACGGGAGTAAGAAGAACAAGGTGGGATCGGACATAGCAATTGCTGCACTTGATTCCATTGCATCAAAGAATAGTGCTAAGGTACAGAATATTTTGATGGAAACAGAGAGGGTGCTTCGTTCGGATATCAATGATGAGAATACGAAAAAGCGAAGACTGCTAAGCCAGATTGTAACTCATTGTTGATGTAAGAAGGTCGCAATGGAGAGGATGAATAAGGTCAAAGCAAAAATGCTAAAGGACACGGAGACAACCACTGAAGATGCGAGTGTTTTCGACACCAGTGACAATGAGCCCGATTCTCAGGAGTCAATCATTGGTGAATATTTTGAGACAGTGGAAACTCTTATCAAATTGAAGGAACGCCGTGTCATTGCTAATAGAAACCTTCAAATCTCATTCGGAAAGGAGAATTAGGATCATGGCTACAATACCTTTGTTTGAAGGCTTATTTTGATTTTGTCCCATTGCGCAACTTACATTGGATGGAGGTTGGAGGGATAAGTACCAATAGAATAGATAGCCCATATAATTCAAAATAGAAATATTCGTAATACATGCCATTCAATCATTATTACGACGCTTATTATGGTGTGGTCTCTGAATAGACCGCGTTATAATCTCAGAAACCATAACTAGATAGCCGACGAGTATTGTCAGGAAGAAGAGAAGTATAGCGAGGGAGTGGCATGGTTAACTCGGGACTCTCTGGAAAGTCATCATCGGCTGAGGCAGTTGGCAAGTATCCAAATGCATTAATCATATTTCCCCCATCATTGATAGGCACAATACCAAAGTGTTCCGGCGCAACTACTTCGTCAGCAATATGACCAACCCATCCGCTGCTGTCATTATCCAACTGCTGCATTCGAATGCAAAAATTATGTAATCTCGCACATACCCTAATAATCCTCGCATTTTTTGCGGAAGAATAGTTCAACGGTCTCCGCAAAATTCTCCACTTTGTTGTAAGAAGACCAAAGGCCATCTCTATCCGAACTCTCAACTGGGATAGATAAAAATTGTATGTTCTATGCTCTTCGACACTTTTTTCAGCCCCGCTGAATGGAATCAAAATAGAAGGGGCTCGGCGACCGGTGCTGGGATCCTCGGAACGGTGCCCACACTCCGCGCCATCGCCCTCGCGTTGTGAGTATAATATACTCACCAAGTCCGCCGCCCCCTTCCCCCCTTCGTACAGCCGCTTGCGGTGGGTGAGAAGGACGTTATCAAAGGCGGCGGCAGCGGACGACGACGGCGGCGGCGGCAGGAGCAGCGGCGGCGGCGGACGACGGCGGAGTATTTTTCCTCAAATCTCAGCGGTGTGCGTCGCTGAATAATTACAGCGGCGGTGATGGCAGGGAAGCGGCGTCGAGGGGGCAGATCGTTGGGGGGGTCGAGAGGAAGCGTTGTGTTGAAGGGCGGCACTGGGTGGCGGCGGAGGAGGAGGAGGCGGAGGCGGAGGCGGCGGCGGCGGGGGATGACCGGGCAAGTTACAATAGACTGAGGGAGGGCGACGAAGTTGGGGGAGGAGGGGAGTTTTTTTGAGCTGATAACCTTGAAAGGGTCCTGTCCTGCGTCCTGCGTCCGTGGAAAGTGAATTTTGAAGGACGCAGGACGCAGGACGGGCCCAAAGGACGCTCGATAATTTTGGGCCTTAACCAGCTTCTGTGGCGCAGCCCCTATCGGCTTGAAGAAAAAATAAGAGGGATTCACAAAAACTCCAGATTTCCGCCCCTCTCCATACACCATGTTGTGGGGTCTCACTCGAAAAAATATATCGTGTGATTCAAGATTCAATGAAACAACAGTTTCGTGATCAAATATACGTTCCGGAAACAATGAAGAAACCTCAGGGGGGCGGTTCTCGCCAACAGCATCATCGACTGACTTTGACGCTCCTCTCCCCCCCCAGTTCCCCCGGCCGGGGCAGGATGAGCATCGCAAGTCAGTTCGACTCCTCGGCTCAATTATTTCGTTTGAGTCGTCGAGCAAATAATGATGTCGTCGAACGCCGCCGCTCCTGGCGAGGGGGGCATTCTTGGTGAGTTCCTGTCGCCCTCGCCTCTATCAATGTTCGAATTCCTCACCGTCAGAGCTCTGCTCATTTCCCGCCACAGTTGCCGTACGGTTGCGACCCCTCAACTCGCGCGACCAAACAGCGACCGAGAACAACAAAGTCTGGCGCGTCCTGCAAAAGTACAACTCCATCACGCAATGCACGCCCTCCGGCAAGCCCCTGCCTGAGCGCATTGAATACCGCACCTTCTTCTCATACGATAAAGCCTTCGATGAATCGTCTAGCACGCGGCAGGTCTACGAACAAACCTCCAGGGGCATCGTGGAAAGCGTCGCGGCTGGATGTAATGGGACCATCTTCGCCTACGGACATACTAGCTCCGGGAAAACCTTTACCATGCATGGATCGGAAACGCTGCAGGATGGAATATCTTCCGGCGGGGGCGACTGCGTGCTCAATAAAGGGGGGATTATTCGCATGGCCGCGAGTGACATCTTCAATCACATCGAGAAGGATCTGGAACGCATATTCTTGGTCCGCGTGTCGTTCATCGAGATTTACAACGAGGAAGTGAGGGACCTCTTGGTGACTGATGATAGCGAGAATAATGCCATCCTGAAGATTCGGGAGGACAAAGATCGCGGAGTTCTTGTCAACTCGAACGAATCGATCGTGACGAGTATGGACAGCTTGTTGAGCGTATTGTTCGCAGGAGAGAAGAATCGAACTTTTGCGGCTACTGCCATGAATGAGAGGAGTTCGCGATCGCATACAATATTTAGGATCACAGTAGAGAGTCGGCTCAAGGGAGCCATGACGGATGGCGAGGATGGCATGAAGGAGGATAGTGACGACGACGATTTGCAAAGGGATAATGCCATAGATGAGAGTGGCGCAGTGAGAATTTCCACTCTGAACCTTGTTGACTTGGCGGGGTCTGAGAGCGTTTGTCACACTGGAGCCACGGGAGATCGTCAGAAGGAAGGTGGTATGATCAACCAATCTCTGTTCAGTCTGTCACGCATTATTGTCTGTCTTGGCCAAAATGCGACCCACGTGAACTTCCGCGATTCTAAATTAACGCGCATCCTGCAGCCTTCACTTTCAGGAAACGCAAGGATGGCCGTAATTTGTTGCGCCACTCCATCAGAGCTCTATTTGGAGGAGACACGATCAACCCTTCAGTTTACCTCACGCGCAAAGCTTGTCAAAACGAGGGCGCAAGTGAATGAGATCATGGATGACCGATCCCTACTCAAAAAACGCCAACGTTTGTTGAACCATGAGAGGGATTCCATGGAACAAATGAAAGCGTTGAAGGAGAAGTTCGCAAATACTGAGTATGCCAACCGAAGGGCTGAAGACGATTTGAAAAGGATGAACAAGTTGATTTTGAAACGTGGCGTGCTTGGCAAGATCACTGCCAGTGGATCTGCAGGGAAACAATCGCGTTACAGCTCACTTTTTGTCTACAAAGATGACGACGAAACAATCCAGGCAGGAGCTGTCGAATCTTCTCTCAGCAATTCTGCTAAAGGCATACATCGTCGTTGCTATGATGGGGGAATGAATCACACGGAAAACTCGGACCCTACAATGCATGGATCGGAAACTCTGCGGGATGGAATATCTTCAGGCGGATGCAGGCCGGGAGAATCAAATTGGCGAGAAGGAAAACTCAAAAACAACGACAAAAGACGTGGAGACCAGAACAACCACTGGACGACAACGATGAGTGACCCCTCCTCCTCCGCGGTCGCCACTCCTCCCAACAGTGGAGGCGGTGTCTCGTCCCATTCCTCCTCGTCGAAATCACCATCGAAGACGTCCTCCCTGCACCTACCATTGTATGTGGGATCCCCCATCACGGAAGAAACTCGCACCTTCGAGTCCCCTACCATTTCGTCAGTGCGCCACGGTGGCCCCAGGTTGATCGCGTCGCCACCGTCGCAGTCGCGACCCTCATCGGCAGGCTCCGCCGCGACCGGCCGACCAAGGATCGCCGCGATGACGAGGACGAAATCGAACATGAACACGATCATGAACACGAAGACGGGCGACGATGACGATGACGTCGTTGATGGCCTGGCCCAGAAAGAGAACACCACCGACAGTCCGAATCGTTCTCTGGACGACGGGTTGTCGACGACGCCGACGAAGTTAGAGCCGACTGTGGACAAAGGCGCGACGACGACAACCATGACGACAACCACGACGTCCCCCCCTGCGACTCTCTCGCCGACGCCCTACTGGAAGGTCCTCGAGGACCGGGGAGACTGGAATAGGGCGTCGCCCCAGAAGACGCGCAGCGCCGCGAAGAGCCCCGCGCTGCCGGCTTATGGAGAGGAAGCCGGCAAGAAGGGCGAACTCGACGACGACGACGACGACGACGACGAAGACGAAGAAGAAGAAGAAGAAGAAGGAGACGCCAACCACGCCACTTTGCTCCTCAATCTCACACCCAAGACACCCGATCATCGCATGCAAAGCCAGTCGGCGCGCAACGCCCAGCGCAGACTAGATGCCGATCACAAGATAGAAAAACTTCGGCAGGAGAAAATATACAGACTAAGCAAGTCATTGATGAGCAGGGGACTCGGGGGGACCGGAGGCGCGACCGCCGTCGTCGGCCGACGGACGTGGAAACGGGCCAGTAGGGACGCGGTTGGCGATCGATCAGGCACCGATCGCGCAACGGAGGGCTATGCAGACGACCTCACGGCGCCCTACTACGCGGCGGCGGCGCCTGCGGCGGTGGCGACGGGGCCGTCCGATGAAGACCTGCGTCGGATCGTCCAGGAATCCCACGCTGGACACGATTTGTCCCGCATCGAGGGGTTTGACGCGAGGATCGCGACGCTCGAGAGGGACGTGGCGCACTGTTCCAAGATGTACAAGGTCGCCACCGTGGTCAGGGAGGGGAGTGAGGTAGAATTGCACGTCGTTTGCGCGGAGCAGCGCGGGACGATCGAGGGATACAAGAGGCAGGTGCAACGCCTCGAGGCAGAGAGGAATGGCGCGGAGGGACGGTACAAGGCGGATCTGGAAGTGTTCGATCGCGAGAGAAGGGAGATGGTGGCGGAGCTCGCCAAGGCGAGGGAGGCGCATGCCGCCGACATGAAGAGGTCGATGGACGAGGTGGCATCCAGAACGCACGATCGGTACGCAGAACGATACGATGCCATCAGAGCTGAGCTGGCATCCGCGCGCTCCGAGATAGAGGAGGCGAATCGCCGCAACGAACTCGAGGCCGAGAATGGCGCAGCTCACGAGGGATTAATATGTCGCATTGCGGAGCTGGAGCGCGCCAAGTCGGAACTTACGTTACTTTTGGAGGCGGAAAAGCATGATAACAACGCGAATCGAGCTACCATTGCTGTGCTGCAAACCAATATGTCAGGTCACGTAGCCACTATCTCGAGACAGGAGGGTAGCATATTGCGCCTCGAGGAGGAGGTGCGTTCCATCACGAAAATTCTTGACGACGCCAACCGCAAATTGGAGGGGACGCAATCGCTTCGGTCTAGGGATGCGTCCGAACAAGAATTCAGGAGGGAGATGGGCGAGCTGGAGGGAAAATTGGTCACAATGGAAGGCGAAATGGTGGATTTGCAACATAAATTGCGAGAGAAGGATGAGGCGTATCAGGCAGTGAGGAGCGAGTTGGATGCAATGAACTTTCGGCTGAGAGATGCCACTGGTTCAATTGAAGAGGCCGAGGCGAAGGCTGCCAATATGAAACTCAAGGTCCAGCAACTCTCCAAGGAGGTGCGAACCCTCGAGGAAAATCTTCGCATAAACGATGAGTACTGCGAGCAATTCATATCAATTGAACGGCGACTCATAGAGGAAAAGCATATGTTGAACCAAATCTGTGCGAATCTTCGCAATCGAATCATTCAACTTAGTGGGAACATTCGCGTTTTTGTCCGGGTGAGACCATTTGTTGAAAGCGAACGTAGGTTGACTTCAGAGGTACAGCAACCTGGGAAATACGATAGGACAGTGGGTGGCAGTAACAGCAGACCCATGTCGTGTGCTTCCATGGGTCCTAACAGCGGCAGGCCACCATCGCGTGAATCTGGAGAAGATGCGAATGATGAATGCTGCCCATTCCACTTCCCGTCAATAACCGATCGTAACGCTCGCCCTTCGTCCTCCATCACCGGCGGTATTGGCGCCAAATCATCCTCAGACTACACGTCATCCAACAATTTAACGAAACAAGTTATCGAACTAAATGAACTGTACAAGGATCGTGGTGGATTGAAAGAACGTCGTAAAAAGTGGAGTTACGGGTTCGACAGGGTGTTTAGCCCAGTTAACGGACAGGATGATGTTTGGGAGGCTGCAGAGCCCTTGGTGCAGAGCTGTATTGATGGATATCATGTTTGCATGTTTGCGTACGGTCAGGTACCCCTCCTTCGCTTTATTATGTTTTTTCGCACTCTCTATCAAATCTCATAATTTTTGTCCGTACACTCTAGACTGGATCGGGGAAGACGCATACAATGATCGGGGTTGCTGGGGATCGTGGTCTCATCCCAAGAGCCGTCAAGATGCTCTTCGAAGCTAAGCGTGAAATCGAACGTAGTGGACTGGAATTTGTGAACATAAGTGTCGAGTTGCTTGAGATTTACAACGAGGAGGTTCGAGACTTGCTAGATGATGGACAGCTCATCAAGCTCAAGCTCAGAGTCAACGAGGCAGTAGGAAACGTAAAAGTAAATGCTCAAGACGAACGGGAGGTTGATGGCATTCTTAAAATGGCCCAAGAGCGACGATGTGTCAAGGCAACCAAGGTCAATGCCGAATCATCCCGGTCTCATCTGCTCTTTACCATCCATTTCAACGGATTGTCGAACGACGACGCCAGTGCCATTAGAAGGAGTGGCAGTCTTCACATCATTGATCTCGCAGGGAGCGAACGCCTCAACAAGAGCGGATCTCACGGCGCGCTGCTGACCGAGGCAAAACACATCAACTGCTCCCTCTTAGCTTTGGCATCGGTGATCGAAAAACTTCAGGCAAAGGAAAAACACATACCTTACCGAGATTCCAAGCTGACGTACCTATTGCAAAATTTCCTTGGAGGGGATTCCAAGACGTTGGCTATTGTTTGCTGCAGCCCTCACAAGGATCACTTCAACGAGAGCCTTAATTCGCTCCGATTCGCGGAGAAGGTGAGTAGGGTGGAGTTGAAGAAGGTGAATACAGTTGACGTATAAATTGATCATCCACTATGGTAAGGGCAGAACCTCCAAGACGGTAGATGTTTAGATAGAAATAATATTTTTCATTAGTTGTGTATTATTCCTCGAGAATAAGGGGACAAACAGTCCCCCTCTCTCCATGGAATCATCTTCCATGGCCCCAAATCATGGCGCCGAAGCTCCTCATGAGTCTGACGCAGGCGCCAGGTGGCGCGGGCTCGTTCTCGCCACTCTCCTTCCCCTTGTTTTGGGCGCTCAAACACGGCCCATGGAAAATGAGAGTGGGGGGCGGGGGCTCGCTATTATGTGGCCGCCGTTCGTTTGAAAGAAGCGACAACCAACCGAACGTTGTTTTAGGCGGCCAGGATGGTTTTGGAGAGGAGATGCGACGGAGGTGGGATGTGTGGGGAGGATGCTGATGCATTGTTTCGACAGTCACATGACGCGACAAAAATGAAGAAACGAAAATACATCGTGGCCAATGTGGCCAACAAACAAGCAAAAATATACAACAACCAACTAAAACAGAGTAGGCGACGGGGGTTGGGCATTATAAAAGAGACACCATCGGGGCAAACCGTTTTGTAGGACTTTCGCCCGTCATTTGGGAGAGAAATTGAGTGACGCAAACAATCACTAAAAAAATATACTCCACAGTGGTAGACCTACCACTGCCAAATGTAGTAGTTAAACTACTGCAAATCGTGCAGAAACCTCGAAAATCGTACCTTTTTTGGAGTGTCACTCGCATGTTGCATGAGTAGATTTTAGTCCTGATATTGGTCCAGGTTTGCAAACTTCCTGAGAACGACAGTCCTGCCAGGTATGATCTGCACACTCTCGTTGAGGAATGTTAGCCTGTAAGTCACAAGGATCGATGCCATGGTAGTGTACACGAACGCCATGAGCATCACATATCAGAGCTGTCATGTCAGTATCCAAAGCACGAGGCTCATGGCGAATAAAACCGGCACGGGGAGGAACATCCAACTTGGACCGCAGCTAAGGCCGAAACACGATGCCGACGACACCAATAGTAGTTGGAAGAAATCCTCGTGGTACTCCCCAAGGAGGTACCCGTCGCTGGTGGCATCCTTACAACCAAGGAACCAATAGGACGCGCAGGTGAGGACCATACCACACGATAGTAGGGCCGACGCCCAAGCTGGGGAGGATATACCGTCGTGTCCTCAATCATCCTCATGCTTCATTCTGTGAGCGAAATAGCAAAACTAGGCTAGCCTGTGCCTGGGTGATATCAATGTCATTGTTGTTTAAGCCAATGACTGCAGTTT
>JALLPB010001295.1:0-10398 GCA_036939975.1 Cyclostephanos tholiformis | reverse complement strand
ACAAAATCACGGAATAGAATGACTAAAAACATAAGACACTGTCTTAAAATAAAAAGTTCACCGAATTCCACATTGTTCCTATGTCTAAACGTCCACATGCGTACTTGCTCAAAGAAATCACAGCCTTAGTTTCCCTCAACTCCAATGTCCGAAAAATGAGTTTCCCCGGCGGGACCAAAAACTTGTTTCTTCATGACAGTCGCAAGCGGATTTTTTGTAGAAATTATTTAGTTATTTTCGCACAAAAAAGAAATGAGAAGGGGGATGTTTCTTCCAGAGCCGCGTGTTCTACGGTACCAAAAATCCTTGGGTAAAAAATAAGTACTTGTCGTACTTATCTACTATACAACATACACACGTTTAGTAGAAAAGATCTCGAATGCTTCCCGCCAAGTTGAGATTTGATTCCAACCGCAAAATATCGACTCAGCTTTTTTGCCTGGATATCTTCATTCTGAGGCACATCGATTCCTCCATCTATCCACTCAGTCCACTACCATCCCCACCGACCTCCTCCCCCACCTTCACTTTCCTCGATTACTCAACAACCAGATGAGGAGTTGACGAGTTGATGATGAGAGTCCAACGAGAAACCATCATGGCAGCTCTCGCCGCGTCCTACCTCTCATTCTCTTCGGCCTTCATCTCCCCGACCGCCATCATCATTCCTGCACCCGAAAGAGACGTCTACTGCCCGCCGCTCCGCGCATCTGGTCCGCCCATCATCAGCAACTGGAAATACGAATCGTCGAAGGGTACCATCTCGGGCACCGTAACAAATCACCCCACCATTCGAGATGGCGATAGAATCACGACGTCACCGATTAAGGATCAGGCGGTGGTATATGAAAATTCGATCGTCGAGACGAGTAGTGGTAGTAAATACAAATTGTCGAACGTTGCATATGGCGCGTCTATCCCAGCGATGGAGGCAAAGAAAGCCAAGGAGGCCGCGGGGAAGAAGGATTCAGCGCGCTTGGAAGCAGAGAAGAAGGTTACAGCAGCTCCCGCGAAGAATCCGTTCGCTGCAGCAAAAGTAACCGCTGCCACTCAGTCGAAATTCTCCCCCACCGAACTGCGCAAACTTGCCAAATCCAAATTTTCTCTGACCGGGACGACCGTCGGCCCGAATGGGAAGTACCTCCTCGCGGGCAATCCGCGCCAATCATCCGGCAGGGCTGCCAAAATCTGGACGGCGTACCTGGCCGATGCCAACATCCCCGACGTACCCGCCGGGTTCGAGGACGGCGATGCATCTGGGGTACAAAAACTCACCGTCAAGCTAAGTCCCGACTTCGAAAGACTTCGGCTCGAAAATTCTAACTACAACAAGGTCCAATCGGGACTATTCACGGGACGCTTTGCCAAGAAGATGGAATACATTGAGACCGTACAGAGCAACAAACGCGACCTCGACGGCAAGTATGCCGCCCTGGTCATCGAATCGGGTCAGTACGACCTCAAGGCGCTTCTCTCGGCGCGCAAGGGTCGTCCCATCCGCGGCCGAGCACTGCGTGATGCGGCCTCGGCGGCGGGGCAGTGCATTCAGGCGGTGCATTCGAGCAACTTGGTCTGGACCGATCTCAAGACGGAGAATTTCATTGTTGTCAAAGTCGACAATTTCAACGAGGAGGTGAACGACGTTAATGGCGGCATGGGACTTCCGGGCGTCAAGGGAATCGATTTGGAGAGTGTCATCGCCAGGGGTGGCAACCCCATCGATTACACCCCCGAGGCGTGTCCGCCGGAATTCGCCAGGGCCTACATGGACGGGTGCGGGGGGGAATTCGTTTTGGATTATTCGTACGATATTTGGTCGTTGGGGATGATGCTATACGAATTATCTACCGGGAAGCCGTATTTTGGTAATAAGTCGCCGAGCGTTGTGACGAGGGAATTGTGCGCGGATACATTCGTGGCTGATGTGAGCGAGGTGCCCGATGCGAAGTTGAGGGATTTGATTGG
The DNA here is from genome assembly GCA_036939975.1 of Cyclostephanos tholiformis. Taxonomy (NCBI): domain Eukaryota; phylum Bacillariophyta; class Thalassiosirophyceae; order Thalassiosirales; family Thalassiosiraceae; genus Cyclostephanos; species Cyclostephanos tholiformis. The sequence goes on along the minus strand of JALLPB010001295.1, from coordinate 8,433 downwards.
CAAGTGTCTGAGTTTGCAGCCGGGAAGGAGACCGGATATCACTGGTTTCCTCCTACATCCGTACTTCATCACGACGGGTTTTGGCCCGTATAGCTTTTAAATTGTTAGATGTATTCGTGCGTGGCAGGTTGTTCAGTTAATTCAGCTTACCACAGGTGGCGTTCTGGTTTATCATTCACAGGTACTTTCTTGGGTGCCTCGCGCACAGAAAAAAAAGTGTAACGATACACTATTTACTTACCGAGTTAAACTTGACTACAATATGACGTTACTGTAAGTCATCAACTTGGTCATCCCTAATAATGTTGCCTTCAATTGAATCGCCTTGGAATCGGGCGTCGCTGCTGCCAGGAAGGACGTGAAAGACTAAGTAGTAGTAAGTATCCAGCTAGGACAAGGCAAGGCGCCAAGGCTCGAAGAGGCATTTTCTGCTTGGGAATCCGTGAGAAATTTTGCTAAGTATGTTCGATTTAGCCCTCACCTTCGAGATAATAATATTATTTGGTGCATCCCTGTCCGGAATTCACTCAATAATATCTCGCCTCCGTCCACTGCGCCGCGCAGCATGAACGCCAAATGCTGCTATCTCTCCTTAAAAAGGAAGGCCGTACTGTGCATACTCGCCGTTCTCTCCACCGTGGGCATCGTGATCACCCTATTACTCGCGGCAACAGTCGCCTCGTCTAAGTGGGGAGGCGACGTGCCGAGCTCCGACGCTCCCTGGTCCGACGGTCCTAGGAGGAACCTTTCCGAGGCTCCGGTGATCGACGACGTGAACCGAACGGAACGCGACGATGCCGCGAATCGAACGGAACCCCCGTGGACGGCGCTGCCGATGGAGGAGGAGCGGCCGAAGAAGAAGGAGCAGAAGGACTTGCGACCCACCGGCGTTGTCTACGAGTTCATACCCCCGCCTCCCATCAACGCGACGGCCCGCGCGCGGCTACGCCGTCAGTTTCCGAATCTCGCCGACCTCGACCGGTCGGCGTTGACGTCGGCGGCCCTGTGCGGCATCGTCAAGGATGCCGAGCCCTACCTCGACGAATGGGTGGATTACAACTTCGGGCTCGGATTTCACACGATATACCTAGTCGACAACTCGGCGGATCACGAGCTGCGTAATTGGCAGGATCGTCGACGGAATTCAGGATACTCCGTCCGCGTAATACCGAAGCCCGGGACGCATCGTCAGATGTACTCGTATCACATCTGCGCGTCGGAGTTTAAGAACGATCATGCGTACATGGCCTTCTTCGACGTCGACGAATACCTAGTTCTCAAGAAACACGATACAGTCGACGACTTTCTTCGAGATCACCTACCGAAGGGAGCGTTGCAGATAAGCTGGTACATCTTCGGGACGAATTCGAGGGACATGTACTCGCCGTTGCCGGTGACGAAACGATTCACATTGCGGGACGGAACGTCGGAGTCCGATCGACATCCGAGCGAGTGGCACAACGTCAAGGCGATATTGAAGCTATCGGATTATGGCCAATACCCTAAGGTGAGGAGCACAATGTTGGCTATTGGAAGTGATCGAACGAGGCTGGATGATAAGTAAATCGGAACTCCACACTGAGAAAAATCGAAGTCATTCCTCACACACCATGTCGCATTTTTCTCTCGTTTGATAGAGTCCACACAGTATGACAACGAACAAGCGCACTGCCGGAAGTGAAAAGGCATGGATCGATACGAATGGCAAGAGCAACTTTGTGAGTCTATAAACTTTAATCTAGACCAATGCTGGGACTATTCGCGATATCTTATGTGTACAACATTATTTCTTTACATCCTCGCCGGAACCTCCATTGCCTTGATCGACAATCTCCTAGGATTCAATCGGTTCGGTCAACTACGATCGGCCTGTGGACATAGCGGTCCTCCATCATTACAAGTACCTCTCGTCGAAGGAATTTCGCTGGAAGTCGTGCACACGAAAGACGGTCGATGACAAGTACAAGGATTGCGATGTTACGAGGAATGTAACGAGGACGCCGTACGTGGGCAGTATACACGACGACTCGGCGTGGCGTACGCTGAAGAAGAACGTGCCCAAATACGCTGCGTTCGACGAATTCGAGGACTTCATGTAGGGCTATTCAGCATTCGCCCGTTCCGAACAAAGTCCGACATTCGCATCCCCCGTTCACGAGCGGACGCGAGAATTCCAGCGAGAGAAGTAGCATGATCGATGGAGCGTTGGCATGTACGAACAAAGCCACGTGCATGGAAACAGGCTATAATTATTTCGCGTTTTTCTATTGCTAAGCACTTTTGACCATTCGCAAAAAAATTTATCGTATCCACCTCTCGTCATCGCTCGAATTGTGTGGGTCGATACCTCACTTCGACTCGCCACCGTGCAGCCGAATAATCGCGAAGCGATTCTTTGCCCGCGGGACCCTATCCCAACGTCCCATGCGAGGCTCCTGCCCCACGGCGGCGACGCAAAATTTCCCCCCCGAACCCATCGCGATGCTGTTTATGTGCCCGTGTATTGGAATCTCATCCAGGGGTTCGATTCCGGCTTTTTCCTCTCCGATGCTTATCTGCGTATCGATATTTTTGGGTCAGTATACGATATATGCGAACGAGGAATACGTCGGGGGGTTGGACGTGATAAAATGATGTGTGAACGAATCGCGACAAGAGAAAGAAAAAAGGCGGGAATGAATGAAAATCAATTCCCTCACCCTCCATAACCTAAGATATCCATCGTTGGAACCGGTCGCCAGTACGTCGCTCATGCACAGCGCGTCGCAACACATCACGCTCCGCGACACGCCCGTCGTGCCGCCCCCCACGTATCCGTGCGCGGCAACGACGGACGCCACCGGCCTCTTCTTCTCCTCCTTCCAAAGGGCGAGTCGTCCGTCGTCGTGTCCCGATACGAACCACCCGTCCCTGATCGCGCGAACGCACTCCGGACCGCCGACGTCGCCGCCTGGACGGTACACCAGATGACTGTCTTCCTCGACCTTCCATACCCTCGCGGTCCTATCCCCCCGCGATACCGTCACCGGACGATTCTTATTCGGACAACTCACGTCGGATACGGGCGATTGATGTCCGTACAAAGTCTCGACGTAAGTCATAGAATTCAGATCGTACCGACGAACGCATCGATCGTCGCTGCCGGAGTACAGGTCCAGCGTTCGCGGGCGGAAGGCCAGGGCCGTCACGGCGCGTTTGTGACCCTCGAACGTCGCTACGGGAGAGGAGGAGGAGGAGGAGGACGACGACGACGACGAAGACGACGCCGACGTCGTCCTCGTTCGGACGTCGAATATCCTAACGCGATCGTCCCGTCCGCCGACGGCGAGGTACCGTCCATCGTCGCTCGTCGCGATCGATAGTACTTCCCTCCGATTCAAGTTACCGCCGTAGTCGTCGTCGCCACGCCTGGGGGGGGGGATGGACAGCGTCGACGTCCTAATCCCCCCGGCCTCCACGTCCCACGAGTACACCGAGCCGTCCTTCGAGGCGCTGTACGCGATTCGTCCGTCCTTCGTTAACGACACGCAGGTGGGCGTGAGGTCGTGCCCGCGATGGTACGATACCACCCCCGCGTCGAGCCACGAGCGCGCCATGTTCTCGGGACACGACGTTGTTGACGACGACGACGACGACGACGCGCACCTCCCATCGACGCCGATAGCACCCGCCGTTCCAACCCCGATCTCGTCCGTGTCGTTCGGATAAATCCTCCTCCTCGAGTCGGATATCCCCCCCGATATCGCGTCGGCGATTCGTAATTCCAACAGTCCCGTACGTCGCAATCGTTCCTCGGCAATTCGCCTGCCGATACGACCGTCCGAGGCCGATGATGACGACGACGACGACGACGATGTGGCCCCGGCGTGGCGATCGCGATCGTCGTCTTCTTCGGATTCGCCGTCGTCGTCGTCGTCGTCGTCGTCATCATCATCGTCCTCGGAGGAGGATGATTCGCGATTCGCCTCCATCCTGTCGAGGTATTCCCGCGCCAATCTCAGTCTCTTGGCATCCGCCGTCTCCTCCTCGTCGTCGTCCTCGTCGTCGTCGTCGTTCTGGTTACCACCCCGCGAGTCGAAGTCGTCATCGTCGTCGTCGTCGTCGTCCTCGGACAACAAATCCTCATCGTCGAGGAGGGCGGGAGACGATTTGGCCATCATCCCATCGTATTCGTCGTCGTCCTTGCCCCGTCGTCCGTTATCGCGTCGGTTACCCCCCCCCCGGGAGGACGACGACGAGAGATCGACGACGAGTTTCTGTTTCTTCTTACTCATCGTGTTGACGCCGCCGCCGCCGCCGCCGACGTCGTTTTGGCGCCGTCCTCTCCCCCCGACGCGTCCTCCCCCTGCCCGTCCTCTCCCGGACCCGATTCTCGATGGTGCCATTATTTTTGTGTGTGACTGTTGAGAACCTCGGCTCGGGTCGGGCGACACAAAGCGTAAAAAGAGAGAGAGTGGAGGGAGTCAAAAAAACACACAATAAATAGAGAAGCTTCGCCTGGCACAATAATTAGAAAATTCAAATCGTTGGCTCGCTGCCCCTTGACTTTTTCGGCGGGAAACCCGAAAAGGGGGATAGCGGCGGACAGACCCACGCACTATGCTGTCCTCTTTTTTTTTGGTCTCTCTCGGAGCCACCAAAATTGCCGCACTTGGCGCATATCGGACATAGGTAATATTATCATTTCATGGTTAACATCACACACGATAAACACCACGATACCATGACTGTGTGTGGGGGAAAGGTAGGCCGGCCAGATGTCCGCCATTTTCAGTATGGTGCGATAAACAGCGGAGGAATCAATACATTTTCTCCAACAACGTGCCCATCATTTTTCCGCATCAAAACTGAATCATACAACATCACTCTCCCTTAACCTTCCCCCCCCACCGCCACCCCCGCCGGACCAAACCCACCGCTCCCCCCCAAACGCGCCGTCGGGGTTAGAATATTAATATATATAATAATAGATAAAAGATGAAGTTATCGACGGCCATCGCCTGCGTCGCCCTCGTCGCGGGTCCAACGTCCATCGTCGCCTTCATGGCCCACTCCACCACCACCACCACCACCGCGACCACCACCCGCCTGAACGTGCAGATGGAATCGCCCAAGAAATCCCTCCCCAAGATCGAGAAGCTCAAGATAGCCTCCCGATACCTGCGCGATCCCCTCAACGAGCAATTAGCGACGGAGGAGATCGGCATCTCCAAGGACGCGTATCAGATCCTCAAGTATCACGGGTCGTACCAGCAGAACAATCGCGAGACGAAGGGTCCCAAGGATTATCAGTTCATGTTGCGGCTCAAGCAGCCCGCGGGGGAGCTCCCGCCGGAATTGTACCGCCTCCTCGACGACCTCAGCGAGGAGCACGGCCAGGGCGACCTGCGCATGACCACCCGACAGTGCTTCCAGATGCACGGCATACTCAAGGGCGATCTCAAGACGGTCATATCCTCCATCATGAACATCGGCTCGTCGACCGTGGGCGCGTGCGGGGACGTTAGTCGGAACGTAATGACGACGCCCGCCCCCTTCAAGTCCCCCGCGTACGCATACGCGAGGGAATACTCCAAGGTATTCGCCCAGCTCTTCCGTCCCATGACGCCCGCCTTCTCGGAGATATGGCTCGACGGGGAGAAGGCCGCGACCGTCGAGACTTGGTCGAGGGAGGTCGAGGATTACGACGTCGATGCCAGGATGATACACGACAACGGACGGGGCATCGTCCTACCGGACTCCGTCGAGCCGATATACGGCGCCCAGTACCTCCCCCGTAAGTTCAAGATCGGCGTCACGGTTCCGGGGGACAATTCCATCGACATATACACGAACGACATCGGCGTCGTGGTCATATGCGACGAGGATACCGGCGAACTCCGCGGCTTCAACGTCATGGTGGGGGGAGGCATGGGACGCACGCACAACAAGGAGGACACATTCGCCCGTGCCGCCGATCACATGGGATACGTCCCGAAGGACGACATAATGGAGGTCATGAAGGCCATCGTGGCCGCGCAGCGCGATCACGGCAATCGCGACGTGCGAGCGAACGCGCGCATGAAGTACCTCGTTCACACCCTCGGGATCGACAAGTTCCGTCGACTCGTCGAGAGTTACGCGGGGATGGAAATCGCGCCGTGGATCCCGATCGACGAGTGGAAGTACAACGATTGGATGGGATGGTGGGATCAGGGGGACGGCAAGCTGTTCTACGGACAGCACGTGGACAACGGCCGGGTCAAGGACGAGGGCGATTTCCGCCTCAAGTCGGCGCTACGGGCCCTCGTCGACAAGTATGACGTCCACTCCATCCTCAGTCCGACCCAATCGATCATCTTCCGCGACGTCGATCCGAGGGACAGGGCCGGGATTGAGTCATTGCTGCGCGAGCACGGCATCGCTCCCCTCGAGGAGGTGGATCCCATCGCGCGCCTGTCCATGGCGTGCCCGGCATTGCCGCTTTGCGGATTGGCCCAGACGGAGGCCGAGAGGATCATGCCCAGCTACGTAGTGCGGATGAGGGCCCTGCTCGACAAAATGAATTTGCCGGGGGAGGAGATACTCATGAGGATGACGGGCTGTCCCAACGGATGCGCCCGTCCTTACATGGCCGAATTGGCGTTCGTTGGGGACGGTCCGAGGAGCTACCAGCTCTGGCTCGGTGGCAGTCCGGTGCTGACGAGGACGGCGTACCCCTACATGGCCAAGATGGACACGGACGATCTCGAGAAGACGGTGGAGCCGATCCTTGCAATGTTCATTGAGGGTAGGACGGAGTACGAGGCGTTCGGCGACTTTTGTCACAGGGTCGGGGCCGAGGCGATCGAGAAGTATTGCGCGTCTTACGTGCCCGGGTCCGTGGTGGCCGCATGAATGCATGTGCGGTAGCGCCGCTCCTTATTTCATCGTCGTGCTAGGATTGGATGTATCGGTTGAACGTGGCATCTTTGCTTTTCCTGCCATTTTTAATAGATTCGGATAGGTAGAGGGAGAATTTGACATAAAATGAATAAATGACCACCATTCGACATGAGCGATCCTTTCACGACATGTACTTGTATGCGAATCATCTAGTTTAAATTGATTGCATCAACATGTATGCGAATCAACAAGTTTAAATTGATTACATCGACATTAAATAATCCTGAAGGAGACGATTGATCATGTATGACAAACGCTGGAACAGTCATGATCCGAGACGAACTTAACAGATTCGTTCTGTCGCTCTGCATTACAAAAAATGCTTGTATGATCATTTCGAGAAGTTCGGTGAATCGTCAAGCACTCACTCTATTGATTTGTTTCAATTCTCATCTTCTTTTAAGATCCTGGTGAACAATTTTTTACCAAAACAATTTTGGTTCATCTTCTCAATCGTATACAAGCCAATTTTAATGCCTAATCAGGATTATGTCCCCCAAGACTGATGATTCTGATTCCAATGCACTCCTCAAAAAATCCAGTCGGATGCACTCTCTTTACTTTCTGCTTCTACTACTCACATTGTTGTCTGTTAACAGAAAAAATGGAATGGCAAATATGATACTACCTACTCTAAAAAATATAACTGTCATATATCCATCAGAATTGATATATCACCTCCCTAGATTTTATGATGGGGGTGTAAATATATTTTAGTTTGCTTTCAATTGGAATGTAAGGAACAAATATCATCATGAAGAAACCATTTATGATGTTGTAATCACCATCAATTAGTGGAAGGAAAGAACACCGAAGAATATCTTTGAATGGGATAGTTAGCTCCAACAACATGAAAACCTCGTTCAAATTTTCATAGACAGAAAGTCTAGTTTCGATGGTATCAAAGCACCCTCAGCAGAGATGGTTTGAATGCATCTCAGCATATCATAAATATTGGCCTGGCAGTGGCAGCTTTGTACAAGGACAAGTAGAAATAATCCAGAATGCTGCTGCATCAAACCAAGAAGCAATACATATTCAAGGACTTACCATGTACTCCATGATTTCACCACTCATGCATCACCTCATAGCAGAAAAATGCTTCGATTTCATCACAGAACTCCATATGTTTTTAGATTTGAGAAGTTGTTGAGTTTACTGTCATCAATATACTTAATGGTGGGGGGGATGACAATGTGGTGATCTACTAGCAAACTGCAATTGTTAAATGCCCACACTTCTATCTTGTCCAGTCCATCTCCAATCTTAGTTGCCTATGTTGGATGTCGCTGTCGCCAATTTTGGGGCCTAAATGTCGTGTCGGGCGACATGTCGGCGACAAGTCGTGAAATGTCGGCCCGACATTTGGTGACATCACCCCATTTTGGGCCCCGACAATGTCGTGTCGTTTTGGTCGGCTGCTGACATGTCGGCTTCACATACATAGGAACTAGTACTAAAAGTACTATAGTACTAACGTACAGTGTGCTCAGGTAGGTAAGTGGACGA
>JALLPB010001294.1:0-10409 GCA_036939975.1 Cyclostephanos tholiformis | reverse complement strand
TGCGGAGAAGTTAAACATCCTTGCTGTCTACAACAAGTTGAGATCTGAAGGGAACCTCTCCCTCACGCAAGCTGCTGCAGTAATGCACATTCTTGACCCTTCTGTTCTTTATAGGTGGCCTAAACGCGTTGAGGAACTCGAGAGAGATCCCAAGAATGCTTCCAAGATTGCCTTTCATCCGGGCCATGAGAGTATGCTCGCTGAAATTGAACAGGACTTACTTAATTACATCGAGATGTGGCGTCAGAAGGGTTTTGAGGTGAACCAGTTCACTCTTTCAAGGAAAAGGTAAGTAAGAGAAATGAAGCTGAATTTGCCCCAGAGTTGTTTCGCCCTAGGTTCGCACAGAGATTTGGCGAAAATTTGGGGCGTCGCACTTCAACTTCAACGTGCATCCTCTTGTCGTCCTGTCCAACGCGCAGATACTGCGGTGGGGGAGTTTAAAACAAATTGAATCCTACAGGCGAATATTTTTTATGTGACGCCTGATTTCTCTCATCTGATGGGTTTCACGGATACAACAGAAAATAATATGTTATGGGGAAGTTAGGAAAGAATCTAACAATGGAAATGAACATGGGGGTATTGCTAATTGCACCGACCATAAAATCTATCTGGAACGCCAAGCTGTCTATTGAGCGTGAGTCAAAATGAGAGATCATGATGTGTGCTCATCTACCATTTCTTTTGTTGTTTCATTAATAATATCAGTTTGGATTACTTTCATTTTGGGTAGCTTCAGTTATACCAACAGTGAAAGCGGATATGAAGAAAGCTCGCAAAATTGTCCAATACTTTAACAAGTTGACCCAGGCAAAAAAATTGAAGGATCAGCAACAAAGGTCTTTGTTGGCAAAGCATAGCGGGCGACCTGACGACGACGACGACGACGACGACGTCGACTACGACGTGGATCAAGTCGACGACCCGAGCCACGTAGTTCCATATTGTCGTTTTCCCCCCGACGACAATTTTCATATACGGTACGGCGACGTCGGGGAAAGGTACGACGTCGATCCTCGAATACTCGGCACCGGTCAACAAGGCTCAGTGCGACGGTGCATCGACAGGATCACGGGTGAGGTATACGCGATCAAGTCGATACGTAAGGACAATCCTCACGTCGTGCCCCGGGACCTAAAGCACGAGATCGAAACGCTCCGCTTCACGAGGCACTGTGGCATAATACGGCTAATCGACGTCATCGAGGATGACACCCACGTGCACCTCGTCACCGACCTATGCGAGGGAGGGGAGCTCTACGAGAGGATCATCGCGAGGTCATCGTCCTCGACTCGCGGCGACGACGACGATCACGACGTCCCGTGCTTCACGGAGGGCGAGGCCGCCAAGATCTTGCGCCAGATCCTCGACGCCCTATCCCACATGCACGAGCTGGGCATCGCGCACAGGGACATCAAGCCGGAGAACGTCATGTTCGCGACCACCGACGACGATTCGTCCATCAGGCTCATCGATCTCGGAACGTCGCGGAGGCACTGCAATACGTCCGAGAGGCCGATGTCGAGGGTGGTCGGTACGCCGCATTACATCGCGCCGGAGGTACTGCGGGGGAAATACGACAAGTCGTGCGACCTGTGGTCGGTGGGAGTGGTGGCGTACGTCCTCCTATGCGGCTATCTCCCCTTCAACGGCGACACGAATCCTCTAACTTACGAGTTCGTCCTTCGTGGCATATGCGATTACCACGCCGAGGATTGGAAGAACATCGGCGTCGATGCGATGGACTTCGTTCAAAAATTGCTCGATATCAATCCGGGTCGGCGCATGACCGCGAGGCAGGCGTTGGACCATCCTTGGATGATGAGGAACGCGCGTCGCGCGATATGAACGACGTGCTGGATTGATTTTTTCTTTTTTTCTCACCCGATCGGCCCCAAGTGCCCGAATTCAAATGAAAGGTCCATGCGACGGAGCTCGACGTAATCGGCTTTGCTAACATATATGCTTGGGCGAATTGAAGTATGAGTCGGATGGCAGAAACTGTTTGTAACGAATTATATAAACCACGCGAACCCACCTTAAAATAATGATTGCATGTACATTACACGATATTTTCTCGATTATGTGCGAATGTCGTAGCAGGAAAAAAATGGAGGAGAATTATTTCTTAGACGTATCGAATTCGTCGGATCAACGTCAGCGTAACTCATCATTCATCGTAGTCGGAACCGAAATAAATCAGGAGAGGAATGAAAACGAGTTCCCCATATCAATATATATATATTATCACAACCATCGTTAAGAAACCCTTGTTTCTTTTGATCGAGGCAATCTCTCGGATACCCAAAATGAAACCGACTGCGACCTAACTTACTAACGACTCCTGTACCCTTTCGGGATGTAATTGTATATCTAATGCTAGGCCATGTAGGCAGTAATGACACCTGCAACACACGATCACTGGAAGCCACTCCTAATTATTTTATCAGAGTAGATAACACACAGGAATGCTGATAATACATGCTTAATGCTCCAAGCAATTTTTGCTCATCGAAAGTTGATCCGGTAGTATGTAGTCATCCAAACAATAAACCCAATTTTGATGTTTGTTAAGAAATATCATTTAGGACGCATCTTTGGCGCTCTTTGTGGGCATGTTAAATGGTTCGACAGGATTTGATTAATGCATTAAAAGGCTATCTCTAGAGAGGCACAAATATTTCATTAATACCAATTATCCTGATAGAGATGATACAAACATTGATGCAATATCCTGGAATGATGATTCTGATAGTGTCATAGGCCATGGCATATTGGTGGGAAACAATCTTGCTAGATTTCACGATTTGCTAATTAGCCAATCATTGATGTATGCAGACAACAGACAGTCGTCATCCAAATATGTGGTGGAGATGACCACCTACTATACAACAATTCCTATGTGGAAATAAATCAATGTCTTAGCTTGAAAGGATATCTGCGTAAGAAGATATCCCTGAGAAAGATGTGATATATATACCAAAGGCTACACACGGGACCCAAATAAGAATACGATCCAATGCACGCCATGTATGTAAGACTCTAATACAGGTCAGGGATCCTTCTGAATTAGCTAATGCCACTCCAAAAGTGTACCTCGGACATACCAGATTGCATAGGTTCCTGTGCAATGTGCATGTTCCTCACTTGTCAGTTAAGATCATTCTTCCCCTTAAAATAAGCTCATAATTTCTTTTCTGATTATCTTTACTTCCATACTTCCCCGTTCCATAGTGGAAATACTACATTAACTCCCCCATCCCAAGCTACCAAAATGCTCAGGATATTTTGTATACAAAACCCTGCTTCGTACCCTACAATCAGTGCATTTTTCAAGCTACCAATTTTTTTAGCTTCAAGTAGGTCCTCTGTCTGACCTATGGGTGATATTGGTACAGGAGTCCCACAAGAGTCGATTTTCCATGCGTTGAGCCGGTAAAGCTACAAAGTGTTAGCAAATCAACTTTTACAAGTTCCCCCTAAGTCTTCGTACAAGATGTTACTTATCGGAACTACACTGTATCTTTCCACAAGGATGAGCAGTTCCTCCAAGGCACCCAAAGGGTTGAAGGATTCCGAATGTGAGAAAAGGCATTTGGGTAATTGCCCACCTATCCAGTACGACCTGCCTACGGATCTACTACAGGCAAAGGATAAGATCGAGATTCTTAAGGTTAAGTTGCCCAACACATCAGTCTTTTCCATGACCATCTTCGCAAAGGGATCCCCTGAGGATTATCTCCGGCATGTCATTGTCATCCTACATCTAATCAACCAGAAAAGACTAGACACACAGTGCAAGTCACTAAACAGCTTAACTGCTAAGGGCGGTTGTGACCGCCCACTTTTTATAGTAGCTACGTAGAAACATAGTTTCTTAGCAAATTTTTGTCCACTGACAGAATTTGATAGCGCGTTGAACACGCTAGAACCTCAGCTTTCACACGATATTTTCCTTTTTTGTGACGCGCTTTGCATCGATGATGTATGAGGAGCTTTTTGCCACACAGTTAAAAATTCTCATTTTGTGAGTTGTGTTGTATGGTAGATTTTAGCGCGCCAAGTTTTTAATGTAGAATTTATACTACTATTCCTACATTGTAATCTCGTACTTACCTACCAAAAAGTAGGAGTTTTCTCCCGCCAAAACAGAGATAGCGGTTAAGCTGTTAACAAGGAGATGAGGTCAGCTTCAGCGGCACTAGGAGCGCTAAAGCAGAATCATATTGCTTCAAGGGTCGAGTTCCAACAAGGACCAAGAAGCCCTCAAGAAAGAGAAGGAAGCCCTCAAGACTGAGAAAGCACTTACCCAAGATGCTTTTGACTGCCACCAAGGGGTACAATGAGGCCATAGCAGCTAGAGATGCTTAAGGTTAAGCTGCCCAATGCGTCAGTCTTCTTCATGACTCAATACTTGGAGACTTGATATTTTGGGGATAGCCATGTGTCTTGGAGTGGGAGCACAGAGTACCGAGTGTGGGGAAGGAGAGGCAGTGGCTGCATCTACTGCAGCATACAAAGCATGTTATGGAAGTGAGAATTATTGTGCCCAAAAAGACTCCCCTCTTTTACAAGTGGTTGGTACCCATCTTTCGCTTTAGGGTGGAAAAAGATCCTGAAATAGATATGAGTCACTGAGAGCTCTTCTCCGGCCCTATGCAAGCAATTGCACAATAATGAATCCTGTTATACAGTGGGGGCACGACGCTACAACGGTAGAAATTTTTGGTACAGCGGTAGATTATGTATGTTATGCAGAAGGTGTCACGGAGAAGATGAGGGCGCTTGGGCATAATGTTCAGTTAATCTACAGTACAAGGGAGGAATCTCTGGCTAAAATCAACACAATAGTTGTGAATGACAAAGGTCAATCAGAGGAAGAATAGGAGGGCAAAGGGGTTGGTACTGCTTGATGGAATCAATGAGCATAAGGCCTTTTGGAAGAAGTGGAAGGGGGAGAATCAACTGTTTCTTTCTGAATCTTTGGGGTTAGAAGGCATCGCTGAAGACAAATTCCTCAGTGGGATACTTGTTGCAATGTCCTCTAGCAAGAGCATGTTTTAGCTTATGCAAGAGGTTTTTCAGGCAGATGGGATGCATACATCCACTGGGGAGTATACTCTCTTTTTGACATACACAATGACAGTACTATTTGGCAACAAGGACACCAAGAGCTGGACCATCTTTTGGGATTTCATGTGTCGAGTGCATCCAAAGACTATCGATCATCCCCAAGTAACGTTTATGACCAACCAAGACAAGGGATCAACTGCCACTGTGGCTAATGTGACTCCTCAAGCTCACAACTTTCATTGCTCTCATCACCGGTGTGAGAACATTATTAAGGCACGGGGAGGGGGGAAGGGTATTAACCCCTTTACGACTCTCTAGTCATACAACAAATTGTCTTAGTGCTCCAACATGCAGGGAATCAACACCAACACAGTGAAGTACTTACAGAAGCTCCACAAAAGAGACAGGCATTTTCTCACCATGATCCCCAATGAAAAGCAGCCATTTGCTGCAGCACATTGTGCTATGAGCCCTGATATTTGTATGTATGGCATATCTGCATCTTCAGGTGTTGAGGCTATGAATCGTGCCAACAAGCTCATCTGTGAAAAATGGCAATCAATATACTCAACGCAGCAATTCTTGGGGAGCATTATCACCAGTGGAAAGCGAAGGCATGGCTGAGGGATCTTCCTTTCACTCCAAGGTGGATGGATATAATGAAGGAAGTGTTTGATGATGTGAATGTGCATGAGTTCAGGTTGAGTATTGAAGAGGATATGGCATGTTACAACATCTCTGTATCAAAAAATGCCACTGGATCAAAGGAGTACATTGTAAAGCTGCCAAAGGTTCCGTTCAACAGATCTTATTTTGGAATGTGCACCTGTGGTGTATCGGCAAAGGATGGGAAACCATGTCAGCATATGGTGGTAATTGTGAAATCGTTGAATATTCCATGTCTGACCCAATCAAGTATAATGCCGTACTTCTGGTCAATGGCTCATTGGCAGATGCAATACTCACAAGAATGACTATCAAGAGTGTGAAGGAAATGGCATTAAAAAACAAAAAAATACAATACTGCCCTGATTGGTCTGCAAGCAATAAGCCTGGTCATCCCAAAAGAGTGACAAGTTGCTGATGCTTACTGAAAAGATGGTGTTGGCATCCCCTGGCAAGAAATGCAAGCGTCACATAAAGCTATTCTGCAAAATCTGTGAGAAATTTAATCACACAACAGCAGAGTGCTTCAAAATCCAATCAATAGAAAATTGGATGATTCGCTGGTGACCATCGTGGTGGCAAGTGAAGACGAAGATGGTGATGAGGGCCATGTGTAAAATATTAGGTATGTATGAGATGAAAGTTGATTTGTGACAAGTGAGGCATTTAGTAAAACAATTTAGGTGTGATAATTAAGACGTTGCGTGAAGAACATGTGATGTTTTAGATACTCATTAAAATATTTTGCTAGCAAATGGACTAATGAATATTTAGAAAGTGGAACCTAACTAGTTGTGTTATTTTAAAAGTCCGAATTGCTGCAGTTTTTTTTTTCAAGTCCTATCTCCCCAAGTGAAGCATTTTAAAAGTGAATAGTTCTCTAGGTGATGTATTTTAAAAGTGAGTTTCAACAGGTGAATATTTCAAAAGTTGACCTGTCAGAATTAGCGATTCATGCAGCATTTTAAAAGTGCAAAGAATCAAGTGAGTTGGTGGTTCAAACAGGTGAGTGGAAATTAAAAGTGCAAAAATTAGGGGCGATGGAAAAAAGTGAAATTGGAATGATTGCACCGGCAGTACGGCTCTGTCTCGGCAAGGGAGCACACTGCTCTTGCCTTGTCAAGTTCCATTGGCTATCAAAGGATGTTGCCCAGGCCCTGTGAGCCCCAAACTGGGCCGGTGAATTGGCGATCTCATCGCCGTTAGCTGTGATGTCATGATGCATGGGGGGAATAGGTATGTCTCCATTTTTTGGAGCAGCATGATCCCTGGTCTCCTCCACGCAACTGAGCAATGGGTGAAGGTTGAGGAGCAGGGGCCGGTCAAACAGCTGTGGGATGAGGATGAGCCTGCCCCCAAAGCACCTGCCGATCAATGAGCAGGGCAAAGAAATTGCCACCGTTGTCCACCAGGTGCAAAATCGGGCGGAGGACGTTGCCCTAGTTCAAGACACGGGTTTTGAAGTCGACGATGACAATGACCCCACCCCCAAGAATGTCCCCACGTTGTTCAATGCGCCGGCCGGTGCCAATGGTGGGGAACTTTTTGAAGGGCAGGAGTGGGGGTGGGACAGCATCGGTCGCCAAGCAATTGTGCAAGGCTTGATGTACAACAGACCCACGTTCTCGAATGAGTGGTCCCCCAACAAGAAGATCTACATCAAGATTTTTATGCACTTATTCCCCATCAAATTCCTGAAGGAGACAATCCTCAATGCAACAAGCAACACACTGCTCACGGAGAATGCGGTGCATGTAACTTTGGAGAGCTGTTGCTGTACATCGGGGTGATGCTCTTGATGTCATGCTACATGAAATTGCCAGACTACTTCTGGCAAATGATACCGCAAACGAGCAACGAGTCGGAGGATGAGGAAAATGACACCCCTTCATTTACCTTCAATCATTATTTGTCACAGCGGCGGTATTTGGCCATCATGTTGGCATTGCGGTTTACCGAGAAACCATCCCCGACATATCAAGACAAGTTTTGGCAGGTTTGGGAGATGATCTCTGCATGGAACATGCACATGAACAGCATCTTCAGCGCAGAGTAGGCGATATGTCTCGACGAGAGCATGTCGATTTGGTTAAGTCAATGGTCGTGCCCCGGGTGGGTGTTTTGTCCACACAAACCCCACCCATTTGGTAATGAATACCATACAGCATTCTGTGGATTGTCGGGCATCATGTTCTTGATGGAGATGGTCGAAGGTAAGGACCATCCTCCTCAAGTCAGCGAGAGATGGAGCAAGTTGGGGAAGACAATGGGACTGCTTATGAGGATGTTGTCAACCTACTTCTTGACAGGATGGTACGTGGTTCTTGACTCGGGCTTCAGCATGTTGAAGGCTCTTGTTGAATTGAAGAAGATTGGCTTGTTTGCCTGTGCCGTGATTAAAAAATGCCAATACTGGCCAGCATATATTCCTGGAGAGGCATTCCACAATAGGTTCAATGACTTGGGAATGGGGGTAGGAGAATGAGTCATTGGGAGATTCACGTGTTCTCATTTTTACTTGTGGTGAGTGAGGTAAATGCGTATCTTGCATATTGGTTCTTCTGCAAGCCCGATCCTCTCCCTACCCTCCAGCAGTTTTGCCACAAGCTGGCGTGGCAGCTAATATAGAACAAATGGCTTGCTAGGGAGGACTTGGATGAGTCACATGTGGTGAGTACGGTCCATCAGCTCAAGGTGGCTCTACTTAAAGCGACGAAGTATGCAAATGGAAGGTGGATCAAAACCGCAAAATGCCCCTATCAGAACTACCCGTGCATGTTCAAACGATATGGTCAGCCACCCAAACGCATCAAAACCTATTGCTCTTGCACCCCTGGAAAGTAGATTTGCAAGTTCTGCCATGCTACGCACATTGTAACTGAGTTGAAATGGGCATAGACTATCTAGCATAACAATACTAGCTATTCTAGGGGTTTGGGACCATCTAGCTTACACCTAATTTTTAGTAGTGATCTACTAAAAATTTACTTAGGCAACCCATACACCACTAGAAAGGTCTCTGCGAGCTCTATCTCTTTGAAGAGTAGTGGCCAATTTAAGGATTTGGTCAATTTAAGGATCCAATCTATCAGCCGAACATTCATCCCTTTCTACATAGGAACTAGTACTTACTATATACCAAAATTAAGATATGTGCCTGCTTACATACGTAGAAAACTACATACGTAGAAAACCTACTCTAGGTAAATTACCATGTTTTAATCCTTAAAAATTGGCCGCCCCATCCCAGTCAAGGCTGCTGGATCCCGCCAAAATTTCAATCCAACATAACTTGATGAAAATTCAACATCTTGAAAATAAAATTATTTTTGCCAGAATCGTCTTGACAAGCCCGTTCATTTGGCATACTCAGATCAACACAATTCCTAAATATGAGGTCAACATATTATTATTATCTTACAGAAAAAAGGTGATCCTTAGTAAATTGGCCACTGAGCCTGAGGGAAAGGGGGCCAGCCCCCCCCCAACTCCCTCACCACTCCTCTCCATCCCTGTTTTTAGGCCTTGTCTCCCTCACGGCCCTCCTCATCCTACGATTCAATTATTTCACATTTTACCTCCCTCCTACGCCCTAACATAATGATTATGATGATAATAGGCTTGCATAGAATAATGATTGCTAAATTTATAGGATATTATAATTGACTAGTACTACTATTTGTCCGGATGGGCCGTCTGCGGAGTCCTGGGGCGGAGGCAAGGGGGCGCTGTTTGTCGTCGTCATTGTCGTCGACGACGTGGGAGGAGCGGTCGAATGTGTGTTGTGGTTGTTGGCCGTCATCCTCCCGCCGGGCGTTGACGACGACGACCCGCATCCATGTCCTCGGGATCGATCTCCCGCCTCTCCCCCACCGCCGCCACCTCCTCCTCTTAATTTTCCTGCTTCCCCTCCTCCACCCGCTCCACCACCGCCGCCCCCGCCCCCCCACCGCCCCGCCTCCCTCTTCTCCTACTGCTCGTTGGCCCGCCTTCGCCACCGCCGTCCTTGGATGACGACACGGGGGGCGGTTGTTGTCGTTGCTGAGGCTGCTGCTGCTACCCCTCCGCCATGATTTATTCACGTTGATTGTTCCTCTCCCCCCCACCCCGTCCCCTTTGTCCCCCTCCTTCCGCCTATTGAAATCGACCTGCGGTGGAAGAGGGAGGGGGTCGGGAAAGGAAGGGGGTGAGATGAAGACGACGATAAAAACAAAAACGATGGCATTATCTTCTACGACGACGACGCTGACATTGACGATGACGATGGCCGCCACGACGAGACGGCCGCGTCAACGGCCGCTTAGGCGATAACACCACTGTCCAAAAAAATTGACATAACAATCAAAAACACTCACGATGACCTCGACGAGCTGAGCGATTGCCTTGATGTTGGCCAGACCCACTGTTGGTGTGAGTCTTCGGGTCGACGGCCCCGACGGACGCGCCGACGGCCACACAACCTGGGGCCTGCATCAGGTACACCTTCAAAAAGTGCAGCGCCCAAAGCAGATGCTTTGGGCGTCCGTTGGCCGGATGGAGTTCCTCCTGGTCGAGGAGGAACCACACCCTCTCCATGTTGTGGAGAGGGGTGCCGAAGGTCTCGCGGAAGGCGCGAGCCTCGGTCGCCGCTCCGGCCGCCTCGGGGCGGCGGGGGAACCGCCGCATGA
>JALLPB010001293.1:0-10404 GCA_036939975.1 Cyclostephanos tholiformis | reverse complement strand
AAAATACAGTAACAACAGGAATTACTAAGTAATTACTCAGTAATTGGCAACCTAGCCCTTCTCATTCTTGTGCACAACAATGTTCCCTTGATCCGTGTGGATCACAAAGTGGCCCGCGTTCATCCCTCCGTGTGAGTCATACGTGATTCTCCATATCTTCCAAATAAGTTTGAGTGGCACGATGTTCGTGATCCCGCTCTTGTTCACCCACATCCCTTGGATCTTGCCGAGGTCACCCACCTCCGTCATCGTTGTCGACCCACAGTTGCTGTGGCCTACTAGGCCTCTTGTCGGCTGTTGGATGTTCTCAAGGAGAGAGCGGTAAGGCATGCTCGCGTAGCTCGTGCACGTGTCAATGTAAAGGTGACTCGGGTGCAGGATTCCCCACACACCACCCCCCTTTTCGCCGTGCTGCACAAATTCACACCCCTGTGCTGAGTCGGCCCACACCTGCAGTTCGTCCTCCGCCACCTCGCAGGTCACAGTGCTGAAGAAACCATGGGCATTCTCGAACTCGTCAATGTTCAGGTTATCGATGCATTCCACCGTGAGGTCGGGGCAACGATTCTTTCGATGGCCGGGCTGGTTGCAATGCCAGCAGTTTGGGTTGTTAGGGTCCTGCCCCCTGTTTCCTGCCCCTTCCCCCACCTCGCACCTCACCAGATCCACCGCCCCCCCCACGTCTGCCCCCTCAGTCTTGCACGAACCCCATCCCCTCCCCAGGATCGTCCCTGACACGCTGAATTCGCGGGTTGAGCTTGTAGTTGTTGAGGAGGCGGGCTGCCTCTACGATGGTCTTGGGATAGTGGTCTTGACCCTTTGTCATATCGTTGGCCAATTCCGCTGTCGGCCCCACGTAGGAGCATGCATGCCAGGTAGGCGGTCGTAATTTGCTGTGGTGTTGCAGTGTCAAGTCTGTCTGCGGGGACTCCCTGTTCAATCAGGTAGGCATTGATCAATCCTGGCTCATTCCCGTACGCTCCCCCATCGACGAGCACCTGAAAGAATTGGATGTAATCGGTGTTGCTCACATTGTGCCACTGGTAGTACACAGACACCTTGTGTTTTGCTTGCTCGAGGGCAGGTGCTCTGCTGTCCTGCCCCGAAGTCACAGCAGAAACCTCGGATGAGACGTAGGAGTTCCACCACATATTGTGTTTCATTTACGGTCACATATGACGTGGCCCCACAAATCTTGCTCACTAGGACTGGCAAACACTGCCCCATCACAAGTGCATAAGCTCTCTTGGTGCTTTCTTCAATCTGTATCAGTTGTGTCCGTTTCTCACGGAGTTCCTCTTTCCAGATTTGGATTTTCTCTTGATCGTTTGGATCTGCTGGATATGTTGGCATGGTCACAGTCGGTGTGACAAGCTCCCTCATGGCCCGGGCAACATCGGCTCCAGACCTGTACTCTTGCTGGACGTACCTTGCGATGGCATCAACTGACCTCTCGTACTTAGCGGCGTACTTGGGGTGCCCGATGTCAAAGGTGTCCTCCTCCAGTCCGACCATTCCGGTCGTAAACTCTTTCTTCTGTGGTTTGTTGGGTCGGCGGGGTTTCTTCCCCTCCACCTTCAGCTTCTGTTCCTCGCTCATGATCGATCGTGCCCTGATCAATAATGCTACACCCTTTTTAAATATAATGTTGATGCAACTGCAAATACCACGTCCTTCCACGGGACGGGGTGTTTAGCATGCCCGAGTATGACTTAGTAATCGGAGATTATATTTAAAAAGTGGGAAGAGAAATGAAAGCTCTCTTCCACGCTACTCTTAGTGGCATCCCGAGCCATCGCATGGATGAATAAACTCCCGGGCTCCAGAGCCACCCTTGTACGTATCGGAGAGGAGCCTTCGTCCTCTCAGAACTCGCCACATCGCCATCCTCTGCCGCCATGTCAGCTTCGATCGCCGTATCAATCGACAGAAGTCACCTGAAATCCAAGATGAGGAGACAATTTTTGGTCGTTGTCCCGACTGGTTTAGTAGGCAGAAAGGCAAAATGCTTCGAATATTGGTTTCCTGGCTTTGGGCGCTGGTGACATTGTAATTTACAACTACATGGTATATCACAGTGTGGCTCCTGTTGAAGCTGGTACTTCTTGTTACTATATTCATCAATCCTATTTTACTACATGGATAACCCTGCATTTCAAGTATACTTTGAGAATGATGATACTAACATTTTATCAAGAGAGAGAGACCATCGATAAATCTTTTCTGGTCAAATATTAACCACATCCAGTTATAACTCATATCACCAGTCTACAGCTATTATGCATCAATTATTGAGTCGCAGTCCACCCTGTTCCCTACTAGAATGCAGTATGACTGTCTTGTTCCAAAATATAGCTCTGCTGTACTTTTTCATTCTCCTTTTGAAATCTCTCACAAGCAGTCCCGTAACTTGATGAATTGTGATCCTATTCTAGCAACTCACTCCCAAAGCGCCGTTCCACACTCATAACAGAGTGTACTTCCGTCATTTTATCCATCAGATTTTGGAGTTCTTGCAAATCGGATACCTTCACAAGAAACTCTAGTGTACAATGCTCTAAGGTTGAGCTGCTGCCAGTTTTGAGAATTTCCGAATTTTTCGACGCTATGACACTGCAGTCGGCCAATAGAAGTTTCCGATCGTTGGCCATAACGACGACCTCGACAAGGAATGTTTCTTTGTTCCACTCTTCCCATGATCCAACCTCTGGCCAAATTAATTTGACGGGATCACCTATTACGCTATCTCCCTTCACGCCTGACTTCGCATCATTTATCGCCTGCTGTGCGTAGGGACACTCGACTCTATGAACTATCGTTGGGGAATCAGCGATTCGTCCTTTAGTTCCAATGATTGCGTCTCCACGAATTGGGAGGCAATGTCGACAGGCACATTCCGAATCAGCGTATTCGACAGCCCCCCCCTCAGGCATATCCGAATTTGACAACAGATGGCTTTCTTCTGGCTGAGAGGAGATCACACTTTGTGTATCAATTGTGATCGCGGCCTTGTCACTAGCCTCGAGTACTTTCAGCGGCACGAGGAAAATTTTGCTCACTTTGGTTCTCAGGAAACTCACATTATGGGATTTCCCTAAAGAAGAAGGGTTTGTGAAAAATGTTGTGTGAGAAAAAAAATTAGACGAAGGCGAAAAGCCATACGCCACCGCCCGCAACGCGCAGGCGCCGGGGGGGGTTCCGATAACGCACACAAAACAAGAGCATCGTGGTCATTGCTGTCAGTCGACACCAGGAACGATCGGGGATTAACTCACCTATGGCAAAAAGCAGTTCGTCCACGTCTGTATAATGAGATCTTCCGGGGAGGAAGCGAGACAACTCTGACTTATCCAAGGGTATATCAAATTCATACCCCAGATATGACGAACGTCGTATTTCGTCGCGATGATTTTTCAGGTAGTCAAAAAACATCGACTCGCCCGTCTTCGTGATGCTATCGTGTTGTTTTGCGCGAAAGTGCGCGCGTAGCTTCGACCTTGTCGATCGGCTCTTGGCGAATTTCATCCACTCCGTGGTTGGCGTGCCTTCGCCAGTTAAGATAGAGACGACGTCTCCATTGTTAAGCACATAGGAGATCGGAACCTGTGAAAAGATAGAAAGGGATCCAACACGAAATAAATAATCAAACGCCTACTATGCAAACAGGGAGAGAGGGGAAAATATCATTTGCAAGAGGGGAAGAGATCAACCAAGACACGTACCGGCTTGCCATTGATCTCCACGCCATGCATTTGCAAACCCACAGTGGTGTGTATCTGAAATGCCGCATCTTGGAAGATAAAAGAGACAGGAGACGTGGAGTAAGAAGAGTTTCATCGACGTGAAATAATAATCCTCTCGTAGAATCAGAGAGTGGATAAAGGGGGTGCAGGTAAACGAGGCACTTACCCACAACCGTGGCCCCGCGCGAAAGATTCAGGATCTTGCCATTCCGCAGGAACACGAATACCCGCTTCCCCAACAGTTCCCTCCTGACGCAGTCGACAAAGTCACGAGAGCAGACCGTATCCTGCTGCCATTCCTTTATGCTTGACAGCCATGGAGTGTTGTACAATCCCGACGCCACCGACGACGGTGAAACGCCCGCGGCATTGCTACGCTTCATCGTGTCCTTGTAAGCAAAGTGCGATGCCATGCCGAACTCCGCTACCTGATGCATAGACGACGTGCGTATCTGAACCTCCACTGATTGTCCGTCGCACATGAGCGCGGTGTGCAACGACTGGTAACCGTTGGGTTTGGGAAATGAGATGTAATCCTTGACTTTCGTCGGCATCGGCTGAAAGCCAGGGAGATGCTGTACAAGTCCCAGGACGTGGTAGCATAGCCAAACGCCGCTGTCTGCCTCGCCCTGCGCTCGCACGCCACCACCGGCGCCGTTCGTCCTCGCCGCTCCGCCCCCCCCCCTTCCCCCGCCCCCCGGTGTGAGAATGACGCGCAGCGCGACGAGGTCGGTGATATGATCCAAATTCCGATCCCGTTTCATCTCCATCTTGTGCCAAAGCGAGTATAACTCCTTCGTCCTACCGACGACCTCAATGCCCACGTCCTGGGAACGCAACGTCGGGTCGGCCATGAGCGTGCGCTCTAGGACTTCGATCGATTTATCGAGGGTCGCGCCGAACTGCAGCTGACGCTGGACTAGACGACGGTTCAGCCTCTCGTACTCCTTCGGGTACAGGTACATGAAGGCGATATCCTCCAATTCGGACTTGAACGGCCACAGTCCCATCCTGTGCGCGAGGGGCGCGAATATGTCCAACGTCTCCCTGCTGATCTTGATCTGCTTCTCAGGCTTCATGTGAGCCAGAGTCCTCATGTTGTGCAGTCGATCGGCGAGCTTCACGATGATGATGCGATAATCGTCCGTCATCGCTATGAACATCTGACGGAGGTTCTCGGCCTGCTCGTCGGCGTAATCAGCGAACGCTAGCTTGGGCAACTTCGATACCTTCGTCTCGCCCTCGACGATGTTACGTACCTCCCTACCGAACATCGCCTCGACCTGCTCGAACGTTAGGTCGGTATCCTCGACGGTATCGTGGAGGAGGCCGGACATGACCGTGCTCGCGTCCATCTTCATCCCCGATAGCAGCAACGCCACCTCGACCGGATGTATGATGAACGGCTCGCCGGATTTGCGCACCTGACTCCGATGGGCGCGGTAGGCCACGCACAGAGCCTGCTTGACCTGTCGACGGGCGTCCCGTCCCAGGTACGTCAAGGTCGGCAATAGTCGATCCCAGTATTCCTCGATCTTCACGTAATCGTCCGCGCTTAGGTCCTTGAGGTCGTTGTACAGTATCTCCATCCCCTCCTCGAGCGTCATCTCCCGTCCCGGACGGTGTATCGCCGCGTTGGTCCCATCGGCCATTAACGTCGTCCACTTGTTGACCTCCGGGGCGTAAAGTCCCCATCCCGTCGAGCCGTTGGCGATTACGGACCCGTCTATCTCCGGATCCTCGTATGTCGTCGACAATCCCCCCCCCCACCCATTGACGACGTCGTAATTATTACCGTCATCGTCGGCATCCGCGTCCGACGGTTCCGATCCCATGTCGCCGTGGCCGTCGACGTTGTCGTTACGGGAGTTGCCGTTGCGATATCCCCCCCCGTAGGACACGCCGTAGCCGAGTCGAGTCGGACCGTCATCGTCGTTCGATGCGACGTGGTATTCGTCGAGTTGTTCGTCGTTATCATCATCGTCGTCGTACGAGAATCCCCTCGGCAAGGGCGGCGACGATGGCATTGGCAACGTTGACGAGGAAGACGACGACGTAAGTGACAACGACGTAAGCGACGAGCTGGAAGACGACGACAACGACGACATTGCCGATGGTTTCCCCCCCCCCATGACGCCGCCGCCGCTGCCGCCGATGCTGAAGCTTCTGCTGCGAAAGATGCCATGGAACGTGCCATCGTCCACGCCGTCCACGCCGCCGCCATCTGCAAATGCGGAGGAGGAGGACGACAACGACAATGAGAAGAGGGCAAGGGGGGGGGGGTCGGGGTGCAGTAGCAGCGACAGGAGAAGAAGCCTCCCCCAGCTCCGCTCCAACGCAGGAATCGGCCTCCGACGACAAAGTCGAGCGATTCGGACGTCTTTTCCCCGATCCTCGTCTTCCGCCTTGACCTCGACAATGATGATGACATCATTGACCGGCCACCCGATCCCACCCCCATGCGGTCATTGATTCGAGTGACAATCGTCGTCATCGGCCGGGGATGGCACAGCGCTGCATGGACGACGGCATTCCGTGAGACGACCACGACTACGCAGACCAACGGCAGCGACATGACCGTTCCCCCCCCTCCCATCCCCCGTCGTCGCCGTCGTCGTCGTTTCCGTCGTGGTCGTCGTCGTTCCGGTAGTTCGTGTTCCTCCCCCCCCCAAGGTCGACCTGCTAATTCGACGTCATCGTCGTCCATCTCGCCCTCTCCGGGCGGTGGCGAAGTAATTGCGTGCCACCCGTCGACGTCGACGTCGACGTCGCCACGACTGCCACGACTGCCACGAGGCAGCGTTATGTCATCCGCTATCATCTCCCCGATAATTTTTTCACTATGTAATACTACGTGATTTATCGGAATAATATTATGTTGCCGTTCCTCCTCCGGCTTATTATTTAGTACTCTCACTCACTCGCTAGCGTGCACCAAGGAACTGTTAGCGTTATTCGTGTCGAAACTACCTTTATTATTTCCAGTAATTCGGAATATTACGATAATTCGGGGAAGGAAAATAATTCTATAATTTTCAGCGAAGGTTTGGACAGATTACACATAAAAAAGGCCAATCGAAGAGATCAAAGGAAATTACCTGAACTACTACATAATTAAAAAGTTATTTTTACTCAAGTTGTATTGCTCCGTGGATGGAACTGGACATAGTGATAAGCAACTTTTTGTTTTTTGAGGCAAATTATTAGGCAATCAGGCAAAATTCTGGCAACCTGGCAAAAATAATGTAGGAACCAATACATAAGTTAGGCAATCAGGCAAGATTCAGGCAAGATTCAGGCAATCTGGCAAATGATTTTCTCGAAATTATGTACCCAGGCCTATTGTCTGTTGCAAGATGTTTGCGTGACTGATGGTTTACTGCTCCCTACCATAACGCCTTACAGAGGAACTGATTATTCCTTTGATCTCTAAGAAAGTTAGATGAGGACCCATGACATCGTATGTAGGTTTGTACCAGGTGACCCTGGTAGGAAAGGATCATTTCTGGATCAACATGTTATTTTGAAAATACACAAGAGGTGAAGTATGTATGCACAGAGGAACTTTGACACCCCTGCTAAAACCTGGGGTATTTTTAGGGTAGTTCCACCATGTGGTGGTCATACATAGTGTCATATGTATGACCTTTTTTTTTGTTATGAGTTCTGTGGTTTGTACAACTATTGTTGTACGACCGTGACTGAGCACACACACACACAAACACACCAACCATGGGCAACGTCAGCCATGGCCTCTGCCACCATCCATTATCATGGCGGACATTTGGAATACTCGATTTATTTTTTCCCAGAGGAGGGTGAGTTCTGTTGCTTTTTTACCAGTGCTCGTTAAATTGATTTTTTCCCCAACACTGATGACATCCACCGCTGCCTCTGCTGCTGCCCATCACTGTCTGCTGCCCAGCCTGGCATGAGGTGTGAGCTTGGAACATCGTGGGCAACATCAAGCACGCGTGATTTGTTTTAATTCACGCTGTGGGGGCTGCTTTGGATGAGGAAATGCAACCCACTGCGAAATAGAGAGGGAGAGGGGGCCCAGGCCTTGGGAGGGCACCAAACAAACCAAAAAAATAAAGAATCAAAAAGATGATAGCATTTGGGATGGGGGAGCGAGGATGGGGGGGCATTTTTATGTCGTTTGGGGTGGCGATTGGAGTGACCAAAAATGAAGGACAAATAAATTAAGATGAGGCCTTAGACACCACACACAACAACCAACCAAAAAATGCGGGTGATCAGACAAAGGGATGGATAAGGATGCATAGCCAGAGGGGGGCGTGGGGTGGGGCACGAATCAGTCAATTCTAGGGCGATTGAGTTCAGTAGATGTAAAAATTAATATTAAATAGATGCCTCCAATAAAATATTATTTTCTTAGCCAGTTTAAGCAATTGAATAAAATCCTTTGTATGGGCCCTTGACAAAGCCATCATGAAGGGGTTGACGTGGATGGGCAGCTATATTTACAATAGCCATGCCACCTGCGATTGGATCCACCAGCATGGTGACATTCATTTCTTTGCAAAGTCTTTTTACGATGGGTATTTATCGTAGTACCATATTTTTATGTAGTCATACACAGCATCATACTTTTTGCAACATGTTCATGGTACTTGGGCCAGAAACCTGACCACCAGATGATTTTTCCACCTGTACCCTGCACCACCTCCTACCCAGCATTCATCTACGGCTTATGGCTTTTTTGGCGGGACAAAAAAAGTTCCTCCATGAAAATTTCTAAGTGTAGGAACCTGACTACCAGAAAAAAAACTCTTAACTCACCATGTTAATCCCTCTAACAGCTATATCCAAATTGAGCATCTGGGTGATGGATATGTTTCAATTGCTGGATGAATTTCTGATGCCTTGCAAGCCAAAACTCCAAACACCCAGGTGAAGGGTTATGCCATTTTAGCTCGCTTTTCCTTGTGATGTCAGCAAGCTCTGAGGCCCTTTTGGACAACAAAATGTTTGCATCAACAATGTGTCATGCCTTTAGGTAGCTAATAAATAATAGTACAAACAATTATATTCTCTAGTTTTCACAACATAGACTTGTCACCCATCATGTTTGCTAGTTGTTGACCCACTCTGGCAGCTGTAGTTCTATGGCGGCCACCATGGCTGGGGTGTTTTTTTACCTAGCTTTGCCCAGCTAATCGCATGTCAGGTGCCCCACAACCCAAAAAACAACCAAAAACCAACCACTATCCAACATCATTTCTCCATCAATAATGGTCGGATGGGGATGTTTCAAGTATCCAACTTGTATGCATGCACAGTTAGAAAACGTCTCCACTATATAGGCTTAGGTGAAGCATCAGAAACCATGGTGGAGTTGTGTATGATCAAGTGGTATATTCATGGGCTACGATGGTTTGGTTTACATCGTTTCACATGAGGGGATGTCAATGATAATGAATAATCTCTTCCTTATTGCGTGAGATGATGTCTTTCATTCAAGGCAAAACACTTCGGAATGTAATGAACACACAATTGGAATGTGGAGGACAATGTCCTTTTCATGTGAATTCAACACGGATAAACTTGTCCATATTAGATTGCAGAAGATGAGTATCAAAACTGATGGGTGGACTTGCATGGTATCAGTCAACTTTTGATGAGTATGTTGCAAGTGTGAGGGGTGATAGTCCAAATGATACACAAAGTCATGGTGGGATGCATGCTTCTCTGGACAAATCTGCAGTTAGTTCATTGTGGGATGAAGTTTGAGGTGTGATTGAATATTCTTAATTTATTTGGTATTGAGTGGGGAAATGGTTCATCATCGTTTGTTACCAGCATTGCCATGCCTTTGGATTTGAAAGACCGAATTTCACAAGAGTTCTTCAAGCCTCTGAAACAGGATAATAGAGGATGTGGAGCATCGGTGATGATAGGAAGCACAGCCAACATTGATCTTACTAATAACACACATGATGAATTGGATAACAACAATGATAAAGTAAATAGTAATGGCGAGCATGAGGATAGTAACAATGCCATGGATACCACCACTGTGCTGTCACCAAAAATGATTGCTTCCCATGTATCACTTATCAATGAATGTAACAGTGAGCCTGCATCAGATCACGTGGACAACATAATAATGACAGCATCCAGGTGTCCTAGGCCATGAAATGAATTTTCAGATAATTGAAAATTATGAGCTTAGAAGACTACATTTTTAAATGTGTGGTGTCAAAGTGTAGAATTCCATACATAGTAAGAACACGGCATACATTGTAAGGAATATCTGACTCGGATTCACGTAGGATCATTTATCCTACAAGGAATTTTGTATACTTTGTGGCATATCTGCCTATGTCAGGATCTTCCATCTCTATCTGTCTACTATAGTAAGATAGATAAGATCCAGGATCAGTCTGTCTGTTGATGACAGTCTGTCCGTACTTACACCGGTGACTTGCTTTTTGCTAGTTGTGCCGTTTAGCAATATTTGCTAAAATATCCTACCAGATAGGATGGCCTATGTCATTATGATGATGACAAGCATGAATGGAGAGGAGGGAAAGGAGAGAATATCAAAATTTCATGCTCTTATGAGTTCTTACGCAACTTCTCATCAAACACTGGTGGTCGCTAATATGTGTTTTCTCAGTAGTTTCTTCTTCTGGAA
>JALLPB010001292.1:0-15170 GCA_036939975.1 Cyclostephanos tholiformis | reverse complement strand
CATAGAAGATAATCCATCCACTGCGTGACTTGGCTGTGCTTGGGTCCACTGGAGCGAATGCCTTGTTCCAATTCCCGGAGAAGTCTGCATCACAGTAGCACTCGAAACCTTTGCTTGGATTGGGCGTGAAGCTGAGTCCTAGGTCTCTGGTACGCTTGAGGTATCTCACCAGATATTCTACGGCTTCACCATGGGTTTGCCTTGGATCTGAAGAGTACTTGGCGACTTGATGAGTTGCATACATAATGTCCGGCCTGGTAGTTTGAGCGAGGTAGTTCAATTTGCCAACAGCTGAGCGATAGTCGAAGCGCTGATCAAATGGGAGATCGTCCTTGAAAGCATGAAGCTGCAGAGAAACCTTGGCTGGAACTGGCTTGGACTTGGAGTCTGTAACACCTACATCCTTGATGATAGAGTCAATTAGAGCCCTTTGAGTGAATTCATAGGAACCGTCCTTGGCCTTGCGGATATTTACACCAACATAGTCTGCAGGATGGCCCTGATCCTCAATCTTGAGCTTGAGCTCCCTCAGATCCCTGATGGCCTCTCGTAGCTGATCGTCATTGGAACCAACGAAAATTCCATCATCCACGTAAACCATGAAGATAGTGTCGTTTCGGTAGAACACACAGTCATCGACTAGGGATTGATTGAAGCCGATTGACCTCAACTTGTCCACCAGGTACTCGTTCCACACTCTTCCTGCTTGCTTCTGACCGTAGATGTTCTTGAGCAGCTTGAGAACGTGGTCCTTGGAGTTTCCCTTTGCGGTCTCGATTCCCTGAGGCAGTTCCATGTAGATGTCCATCTCGATCGGAGCTTGTGGGTATGCCATGACGAAGTCGACCTGTCTGAGGGACCAGCGGAAGATGATGGCAAAGATGATCATCAACCTTATGGCAAACCATGTCACCACTGGGGCGTATGTCTCGTAATAGTTCATCCCGTATATCTGCTTGCCACCATGTAGATTCAGCCTTGCCTTGTGCTTGGTGATGGCATTTGTAGTGAGGTTGCGCTTGCGTCGTAGGGACCAAACCGATGGTACGATCTGGGCGTCTTCAGGGACAGTGTCTCTCTTGACTAGGGCCCAGTGTTCATTCTCCACGTGTCCGTTGATTTCCTGCACAACTGCCTTCACGAATTCGGATGCGTCATCTTGCTGAAGGGCTTGGTGAAGGTACATGATGTCCCCCATCATTTCGGCGTGAAAAGCCACTGGATTGCCCATTCGTTCTTGTAATTCCAGGTGCGTGTCATGAAACAGGTCCTCTTCAGTGCCTTCGAGAGCTGCTTGAGAGGCCATGTAATGCATGTGGGCATTGCCAAAGAAATCTTGTCGAGAGACTGAGTCGGCCATTCTTCTAGCCAAAGTCCGAGATCTTGTCCTACTGCTGATCCAATCTGGCGGGGTCTCAGCGCTTGCTTGAGGAGCTCCCTCATTCGTGTGAGAACCCTGACTACTTGTCGCCTCGTCCTGGGGGCTTGTGACACTGTGGGGAAGGTCATTCTGTGCCGAAGGAACACTGGTCTCATGTGGTGTCTCATTCTGTGCCGAAGTTGGTCTTGTTTTCCTAGATTCAGCAGATGTCACTCGCTCAAAACCAGCTAACATTTGCCAAGTACGTGAAACTGCAACATCAGGAGCGCCATACTTGGTAGTTTCGAAGAAATCATCGAACTTGCAGTGGTATTGTGGAGAAACAAGCCCGGTGCTCAAATTGAGCACGAGGTACACGTTTCTCGCGTGCATCGGACTCGGACCCAAATTAAGGCCCAATCTTGCCCTTGGGGACCACTTGGGAACAGAATTGCCTGCTGCTAGCTCGTTTTGCAGAGCGAACACGGGGCAAGCAAAAGTGTGATTGTGTGCCATTTTCAGGCCAACTCTGATTGAGCTGAAGAGCTCGAGTCTCGATGTCCCGTCTGGGAGCGTCGGCAGGCTATTGTGAAGCATGGCAGCGCTGCGGAGGGCGTATGGCCACAGGGCCACGTGCACCGCCGCAGGCCATCGGTGTCTCGCGTGAAGGAGCTGCTTTCGCGCGCTTTCCGATAGGTCTCGGATCGCGCGCTCCGCAATTCCATTTTGGAAGTGGGCGTTGACACCACAGAAGGTAAGCTGCTGTCGTTCCTGTTCGCATGACAGCTTGAAAGCGTTGTCCGCGAACCTGCCGTTATCACAATGGTAGTGCTTGATGGTGACGCCGTGCTCGGCAGCGAAGCGTTCGAATGCCAATTTTGCCTTGATGGTCTCGTCCGACGAGAGGTCCTGCATCAGATGGACGTAGCGGAGGCGGGAGAAATGATCCACGAAGATGGAGGCTGCGCGGTAACGCTTGCGAGTGAGCTTTCCCTTCATTTGAGCGAAGAAACCTTGCTGCGTCGATATCATGTGGTCGACGCTCACGCATTCTCCGGGTTTTGTTGCCACGAAGATCTCGTGCGTTGACTTCGATTCTCTTCCGCGCCAAGGCACCTTAGTCATAGCTCCAAAAAGGCAGCCAGCGCACTTGGGAGGAGGGACCTTGGCCAGGCGCCGAGGGATCTCTCCATTCTTGGCTAGCATCTTGAGCTTGGCGAAGGGCAAGTGCCCCAGGCGATAGTGCCATCGCATTAACTCCGCTTGGTCATCGGCGGCGGCAAAACTAACCTCCTCTTCCTCCTCGAGAGGCGGGGAGGGATCGAAGGTGAGTGCCTGCATTCGTTCTTGGCCGACGCTGTCTCCCTCAGAAGGCGGGGAGGCGTTCGACGTCTTGACCGTGTCGTCGTCGTGACTTACGTTTGTCTTCTCTCCGCCGTCGAAATTGACGTTCTCCTCGGCAACGAATTCCTGCTCTTCGGGGTTCTCGTCTTGCTTGCTGAGGCCGGGTACTTGACGGACATGCTCTCGGAGGAAGTAGTTCGCTTCCATTGCTTCGAAGGTGGTGGCGAAGGCGCGGTACGCCAGCAGAGAGGATGCGGAGTGCATGATCGGGACGTTCGAATCCGGATGGTGTGGGATTGTCTTGCGAAAGCGTCCTTGATCCCAAAGTAAAACACAATGTGCATCGTCATTTTCCATTCGGGTGCCTCTCGGCAACGGATGATTGTCTCCCGCCTCCTGCGCCCAATGTTGGGGCGACAGGAGGCACTTCTTCAGACCCGGCAAGTAGAGAGAGTTTGGGATCTTGATCTCATGTGTTCTTCCGTTGTCGTCATCAATCTTGAACTTGAATGTCCCTACCCCCTGGATGTCCAACCCTTGGTTTATGCCTGTCACCGCGCCCACCTTGGCAAGTTTCAGGTCCTCGAAGAGGTGCGGGGAGTTGGCCATGCAGCGCGATGCGTGGCAGTCCACGCCGATTGGATAGGAGTCCGAATCGAAGCGGACGGAGCGAGCGCACGTGGGGGCGCCTGAGGAGGCTGAGAAAGCCGTCAGTGGCTCCCTCACGCGTGCTGGGGCCATTATCTCCCTCAACCGGTGGCGGCGGAGGAAGTCCTCAATGCGACAACCAACTTTGAAAATGGAGGAAGCGATGGGGAGCAAATGTGCCCGCATCGTTGGCGAGATTTCGCTCTTGTCGTTCGTGCTCATCCTGAACCTGACGCTTGGCTTCCTTGCTCGCTTGAGGCGCCGGAACGCAGGGAGAGAGCGCCTGGTCTTCGGGGGCCATTGCCATTGGCTCCCTCGTGCGAAAGCCGCGATCGTCAACGCACGCTGGCGTTGGTCCTTCTGGAGGAGGGCGTCGAATAGGAAAGTGAAGAGGTAAGGGGCGATGAAGTAATAAAGGTAAGTGACTTGTTGTCCTGTGTCCAATGTAGGCCCAGCCATGAACGCTAACATCTGAAATGCCATCGTCCACGCTGGCGCGAACCATCATTCTTCTTCTTCCTGCATCCGGGCAAGAGTGGATAGGAGGGCTTGATACGACGGATTGATGGAGGTAGTGGCTGATGCAGCGACGACCGATGGCTTCGCGCCCTTGTCGTCTCCCTTTCGTTCAAGGCCGAGGCGACATTCCTTGGGATCGTGCATGGTCCACGCCATGTGGTGGACGCACCAGTGGTAAGTGCGCCCATCATGCTCCTTCGTTTTCTTCTCACCGTCCTTGTTTCTTATCCTTGCCTTCGGCAGCCTTCGCAAGCTTGGGGTTGAGCTTGAGTTGGCCCTTGAGGTTCTCGATGGCAGCGGCCATCGCGATGATCTTGTCGTCTTCCAACGACTTGGCCCCCCATGTGCCTTCGTTCTTCAGGTAGTTGAACTTATTCTTGGCTAATCCCATGAGGGATTCGTGCGACATGGTGGGGAGCTTCCCGTCAAGGTAGTCATCGTGCATGCGATGGATGTAGGCCTTGAAATTGTGGCACGGGACGACTTTGTAAGCCTCGAAAAGGATGCCGACGGGGTCGTCAACGGTGGCACCGCGGGCAATGATCTGCGAATAGTTCTTGTCGAACTCGGTGTTGATCTTGTCGATATCACCGCTCACAGTGCTCGCGTAAGTCCCCAGGTTCTGCAGGTTGTTCCTGAGGGCCTTGGTGGTCGCGACGGAGTCGATCGTCGCCAACCGCATGATGACTTTGTACATCAGTGGCGCGCACTCGACTCCTTCAATGATGAAGTCCTTGCGGTACGTTAGGAGTCTTGTTTGTGCTTCCGCGGACAGTGACTTGCCCAAGCAGATGCTCATCATCGTGTTGTTCTGCCTTGCTCTTGATTGAGAGTCGACCCCAGCGGCCGAGCAGAAGCGCGCACAGGCAGTGCGAAGGGACGCTTTCACCATCACGGTTCAAGAATGAGGTGATATTCTTGGAACCCTTGTCCCATCCCATCTCCTTGCATCGGCGCTGGAGGGCCTCCACGAAGATGACCACCTGATCGGCGGTCATGTTGAAACCTTCAGTGAGTGACTTGTCGTCTAGAGCTGCACATCCTTGCTTGAATATCTCACTTCCCCGTTTGGTTCCGTAGTCAATCACGTTCTCCACGTCAAGAGACTGGGGAGTGTCCGCAAAAACGACGGTAGTGGGAGCCACCGGAGCAGTGGGTGCCGCGGCAGCGGCGGTAAGTGCATTGACTTGCCCTTGGAGGGCCTGAATTTGAGCGAGTAGCTCTGCGACCGTTGGTTGAGCGGCCATGGCTTCAGCTTCGTCTCTTCGTTGTTTTCTGGTAGAGGCCGGAATGGTTGAGCTTGTGGTTGCTGCTGGGAGCAGAAATGCAACAAATCTCGAGGGAGATACTTCGGGTGATCAATTCCGAATATGTTGGCTTGAAATTGGTCGATTGGAGGTTCCACGGCAGTGAAACAGCAACAATAACCTGGTAAGTATCCTTTTGCGCAGAGGAAGCGTGTTATCTTTATAAAGAAGTAGATGCTAGCCGAAGGGTGGAAGGGCGTCCCCTAATACCAATGCTAGCTGGGCTTTTAATCGATGTTGAAAAGTTGATTTTATAATATTAATTCTTAACCTAAAATGCCTAAAATGCCTCGTGAAATTGATCTTGAATTGATCTTGAAACATAGTCTTGATCGAATCAGTCTTGAGCTGTCTTGATCCTAAAGTTTTGTTGAATTCCTAAGGTGGGTCGGTTAGTAGGATATGTAAGTATCCAATGTTCCTAATTATGTAATATATGCTTGTAATGATGAAATGAAATGAGTAATTTGGAACTCCTCTTTTATTTAATGAAATCCAAAAATGTTTGCAAGGTCTCCACCTCAATTTGATTGAAAGCTGTGTGAAGATATCTCAACTGGTGGAGGGTAGATTGCCTACCATTCAGGGGAAATCAGTCTCGCTCGGCAGTGTTATTGGTCATGTTTTTCATCTGTTCACCATTGATGAATGAGACGTCAGACATTATTGCATTGATATTGACAAGATCGCTCAACATCGGTCCATCAGTGTACGGATAGTACCACTCCACCACTCCCAAACATCAATCCACTGGTGTATGCCTTTGGTAGAACCTAGTGCTTCTCAGAGTCAAATGGCGTGTATCCGAACTTGACAAAATAGTATCTTCCCTTAGGTCCACGGCACTGTTCTCGTATTTAGAAGAAATTGGACGTGTCATAAAATCCCGTTTTGGTCCACTGACCGATATCTTTTCCCTCATTCCCAGCGTTGTAATCGTAGTTAAGAATCTCGCCGGCCTCTACAGGTCTACATGTGAACAAACAAACGTGCATCTTTCCATCCATAACGAATCGTCTAGTCCTCACATTTCTCTTTCTCCTGCTCACCAAGCTTCGGTTGTTGATGCCAGAGAGGAACCGAGCGATGTTACCTGCACGAGTAGGATCGATGATCAAGCTCGTTTTGGGACTTCCGGTATCAAGCAACACCATCAAACTATCGCTACTGGACTGGCCACTCTGTTCCATCGTCACTACCTCGCCAAGATATCCCCCGATGAGCGTATGCTTGCGCATGAAACTTAAGGCCTTGACAGAAAAGCCGAAATTCTCGTCGTGGAAGATCTCAACTGGAGGGAGAACGCCTTGCTTTAGATTATGCTGAAAGGCTCGATAAATCTCTATGTTCCGTTTGCTCATTTTTGTGATCTCATCAACCTCTAAGCTTGGATCATTCATTTCTTCTGTGGCATTCCCAGTATATGCAAGTTCCATTAAGTTCGATTCCATGCCACAGTACTTCATCGCAGCAACCATACTCAATACCGATGATATCTGGTAGAACGTTAAGAGCAAGAAGTATAGGAGCCAGGTTTCTATTTGGGGCAGCTGATTATGGTTCGATTGAGAACGATGAAAATTGACTTACATATTCTTTTTCTGACAACAAAGGTGTAGGCAAGAGCCAGTCATTCTTCTCAGGTGAGCGTATGAACTTCACATTCATCACGTCAAATACAACGTGTTTCGTTCCTACTTGATGACTTATTGCATACTGCTTGATAGCTGCTTGTGAGTCCACTGAAAACAGGCTGATTGCATCAGAGTGGACTTTGAAGAATTCAGCAGGACTGTGGAAGGGCAACCCGAAATATCGGAAAATCTCTCGAGTATCACTCGACAAATTCGCCTTAAATTCGGAGTATGACAGATGCACCTTTGACCGTCCAGAACAGGCGGAGCACCACCAGTCCCCACGCGGAATGTTTACCATCACTGGTCTCAGGCAATAAGTATGAAAGCCTTTGTGGCAGGCATCGCAGATAACAACTTGATTGTCATCTTTGTTAACGTCACAGATTTCACACTAAATGATTATAGAAGAAGCATGAAGTTGGGCCCGACAAGTAGAATAACGAAGAAATTGCTGGTAATACTCACCACAGTCGAAGCATAGGGGTCCCACAGCAAATGATCATACGAAGATGCTGGATCCCACATCCCTACGGAAACTCCAGATCGGATGTCATTCGGGTTATTTATATTGCTTGTTGTGAGTAATTGAGCAACATGATCATCAGAAGAAGCAAAGTATCGCCTTTGATGAAGAGAAAAACCGTTGAAGATCTCAATGCGTTCATCACCTGATTCCCCATCAGATTTGCTTTGGCATTGCATCGGCCATTCCAAAACAGGCGCAGTAGCTGTTTCGTTCGAGTCTGAATATAAAGAAAGAGAAGAGTTTCTTGAGGGGGAAATTAGCTCACTAACTTTTCGAAGAATAGCCTTTTGTAGCTCCACTATTTCAAGTTCAATACATTTTGATGAGTGGCAAAATTTGACCATAACTATGGATGATGAAAAACCGTACAATATAAGAAGGCATTTGAGCAGCAGGAACTTGATAAAAAAGACAGAGTAAAAGGTTTCCCCCTTCTTATCCTCACCTATCCCCCCTTCATCTGTATTACACCCACGTGGTGTCTTGTGGCCAATAATTTTGAAAGTATGGCCACTTCGCGATTCATATATTGCTCCCAGCGGGATTTGCTTGTGAGGTGGAGCTTCAGGAGGAACATTGCGTTTATCATAGACTGTGCGAAAAAATCAGAAAGAATGATGTGACCAAGACATTTTTGACGAGGAATGATATTCGATAGCCATTTTGCCTTACGTTGACTCAAAGAAATAATTTCATGGTGGAGGAAGTCTTCTTCATCACCATCATTACTATTCAGACAAAATTTAGAGAATGAATTCGGTTAGCTGGCATCGTTGAATTTCCATTTTTGAAATTGAATGCTTGATGTACACGGATCCACAAAGCAAAAATACTCACTATATGCATCGATATACAAGAACAGGGCGATCTGTTCTCCTTTCGCGGTCGGCCCATATCTTGCGAACAACTTTAATGATCCTACCATCGTGAAATCCGTAGTTTGTGAAGAACTTTCGTATAGTCATGCCCAAGGGGAAAGAGGTGTATTCCCCACATAGCACAGAATCTTCGATGCTATTGATTGTCCATCTGAGCTTGTTGACTTGATATGATTGAATAGTTGATAACAAAGGAGGCATTACCTCATTTATCATAGAAATTTTTCCACGAGAAATCGGCTCATTGTCATTTAAAATAGATTCAACCCCATTGCACACCTGAAAATTTTGTTTTTCATCAAGCCGTGGCCTGATAAGAAGGAGAGGATCACAGTGTGCCTCGCAATAGTCGAACCCATCCTTTTTCGCCTTGCGGCACCTCCTTTGCTGACCATACCGGCTTGTTATGATGAATACACATGTAACAAGTACATCCATCACGGTTTTCGGGATCACCATTCTTTCGTGAGGGTGCAAAAGCAAAAGTGCATCATCTGATGTTTGGCTATTCATCGCAGCATCCTCGGCGATTTTCAATAGCGGTGATCTATCAGCCAAGCCTTTTCCTTGTAGGCAAGCGGAGCATGTTGTCCTTTTGTATGAGTTTTGTGTTGTGCAATAACCACACATCCAATAAAAATAGGTCTCGATGATGGGCCTAGGCACATAACTAAACATTTCAACGTTCGATGGCCCTAAACTTTTGACTTCAAGAAGGTATTCGATGAGCTTCTTCGGTATTGACGCTCGATCAGAATATGGAATGCAGCTTATTGCTTCCTCCACTGTTTTTGACTCATCCATAATTGCACTTTCTGCGATTCCAAGCAGGATAGATCTCTTGGATTTGTCAGTTTTCCTTCCGTTGCATTTATTGCATTCCGATGCACCCGGATTATTGGCAGCGTCACAAACATAACAAAACCAGCAAAAGAGGTGATCAGCAGAAAATGCCGGAATCATCTTTTCATTTGATAATAGTATCTCTTCATTCGAAACATTCAGTTCGATTTTTGGTGGAACATTCGTTACCTTTGGAAGTTTTTTTTTTTCAGTGGATGGTGGCTTTCTTTCACTGGCTGATGATTTGGCGCGAATGTTTTTACTTGAACTTGATTTTGTGGATGCATTGCATGCATTCATGGATCCAGAAGCTTTGGAATGCTTTGAAGGCACGACGATGAGGTGTGTAATATGATATTTTTTTAGTGTGCCACCAATTGCAACCTCAACCCAGGAATCGCCATTTTCTAAAATGACCTCCCCGACCCTACCCCGCTTGTCATTCTTGTTAATGACGTAGGTTCCATACCGACTTCCTACTTTGTATTCACTGAGCAGTACATTTCTCACAGGGTCTTGAGAAACAGATTGTATGTTTGAGATAAGCACGGACTGTGGTGGCTGTTTCATCGCATAATTATCACAATTACCAGTTTTGATGTTACTTTGGCATGTCACTAAGGAAGATGGAGAGGCTACGTCTGATTTCGTGTGAGATGGATGGTTTTGACTTGGTAATTTATTCAAGTTTGGAGCGGATGGAGGTGTCACTCGTTTTTCTGCTCCCAATGACGCGGCCACTCTCTCAAGCCATTCTCTGTCGTCGTCATCAGAATCGTACAAACTTCTTCCATCGGGGCGCAAATCTCCGGAATTCTCGACATGAAGTGTTGATGCCGCAGCGTTGTCCATGGGAATGTCATCATTTATAGCCGAAAGAATATGTCCCCCTGGAGTTGATGGATCTATACGAGCCTTTTTTGATTGATGCCGCGAGGTCAATGGGTCATCCTCATGCGATTTTTTTCTTCGATACAAGTTTTTCATTTGCTCATAGCTGTATATCTCGTCGACCTTTTGGGGCGGTCTAACGGCTCTTTTACTTTTTCGAGACTCATTCACTTCTTCGTGACTTGAAGGCATCATGCACGTCCGTTGTTTGGGGACGGCCGTGGCTTCTGATTTGACTGTGTTTCCTTTTTTCACATGAAATTCAAAGCCAATACTTTTCTGCACCATACGTGTAACGTGTGAGTGAGTGGATATATTAGTAATTCAGTAATGACAACACGTTCAAATCGGCAGGCACTCTGGCATCAGAAAACAACGAGAGAACTTACCAACAAGTCAATTTTTTCCTGCGAGATGAGCTTCTTCCCTTTTGCATCAAGAAATCTGGCGTAGTACTCCCGTTGATTAGCTGCCCAGTCATGGAGATTTTTATCGGTGCTAACAGGTACGGACGTATGACTGCAAAGTGGAGGGGGTTGAGAGTTTCATACAGGAGAATAAAATCAGCCACTAACTAGATTCTATCATTCTCACCCATATTTCCTCTTGTATTCTTTCAGCTCGGAAAATTTTCGTCCCCACGAGTTATTATTCGATTTATCTCCCCAATGAGTTTCGACAATTTTTCCACCGCGTTCATACTTTTCCAAAAATTTATAGATACTTCTCATGCTAATTGGAACATAGCCACTTTCATGTGCCATTTTGACGGCAAGCTTGCGCTCACGAGTATATTTTGGAAATGAAGAGAGGGCTATAAATGCTTCAGTTTTTGTATAAACTCTTCCATTCCGTGGCAACGGTAGGTGTACTGCATCGTTTGATTCTGGAGTTACACGTTCAACCTTTTCCAAAATTTTATAGATACTTCTCTCGCTTTTTGGAATATAGCCATTTTCGTGTGCAAATTTAATAGCGCGCTTGCGCTCGCGAGTATACTTTGGAAATGCAGAGAGGACTGTATATGCCTCAGTCGTTGTATACACCCTTCCATTCCGTGGCAATGGCAGGTGCACTGCATCGTTTGTTTTTGGGGTCTTGGTCGTTTCTTTCGGCGCGGAGCTCGGCTTTTTCTTCATCACGTTCGGGTCAATTATAGCAAGGTTTTGCAATTCAATAAGACTTAGGTCTTCACAATCGCCATCCTCGTAGACACATCGGCGATCTTTTCCACCTGCTGTGTGAGAGCAATGAATCATCACGTCCGTTTTGAGAAAAAAATCATATACATACCGCGGAGCAAGAGAGCTGAGTGGGTGTGGGAGGGAGGCAAGAATCTACACACTTACCGGCATGTGGACGAATTTCGACGACAGTCCCGTTGTACCATCCCGTGTGAAACTCCTTGCGAAATGTGTAACCAACATCGCCGACATTGACGACCGGACTCGGCTTCGTTGCCTCGGGAGATTTCCCCGGAGCTAGTAACACATCAGCGATTGAGCCCTTCCCGGCCCTTCGATCGGAATCAATTGCGCTATTTTGGCGAAACTCGTTGATCGCGATTCCTTCGTCCCCATTTGCCCTCTTCAAATATTGAAGGAATCGACGGGCACTTTGCACTACAATTCGCGGAAGTGTCACTGGGTAATTAAGTCATGGATAAACATTCAACACAAAGGCATGTATTCACTCGCCGACAAAAAAAAGAGGCCGAGCACACTCACGGGATCTGAATTGCAAGTTGAGGATCGGGGAATACCAAAATTTCCGCATGCTGTCGTTATTGCCACTAACCGCATTGACGATTCGAGGCTTGTCGCGTGTCACCCATCCCGCGGGCAATCCTGCCGCCGGGATGGGTTTGCCTTCCTTGCTTCCGCCCCCCCTTTTCTTCGTTTTCATGACAGTAATTTATTCTGCAGCTCGTGACGCCATCCCCTCCTTTGCGCCGGAGGAAAGGGCAGACCGAACACCAATGATGGCCTCTCGTGAAATGAGATATGAAGTCTACCATAAAAAAATAATAATACCTCGAGTAGTAGGGTATTTCACCTCTAAATTTTTCTGGTGGGATTGGATTGTCAGAATGGTATTTACTACCACGCACTAATTTAGATAGCGATACTGTACTTCACGATAATAATATGTATGGTCACGGTACCTTGATCGTCGTCGGGCGCGTCCGGCGGCGACGATGTCGATGCGTAGGGGAGACGGTTTAGCCGACGACGACCGCTGCGCGGACCTCGCTTACGTGCCGGGAGGTTGCCGTTCTGTTGAAACAAAATCTCCCCGGTTCAAGCCACTACGTACATACATCGTACGATACCGCCCAGCACAGAAGAAGGAGGTGAGCTGGAGAGATGCTCTCCTTCCACGTCACATCCCTCCTGTAGCCACCGAGTAGAGTAATCAATTAATATCTCGATTTACACAGTCAAATCGGATCCGAATCTATTGATTCATTGTGTCCTCAACCTATTAATTGATTTTATTCAGGTGTTCCCCCCCCCTCACCCATGGCCGCTTACCCCGACATTCCGGCTGAGCATCCCGTGGCACTTCTGATGTTACCAACATTCCCACTTACGACTGGGAAGCCCTTGCAATGGAGGCAGCTTTTAATGCAGATCTCGATTCTTCTGATATTCTTCCCCCTCCCCCGGAGGTGATTGAGATCGACGATGATGACGATTATCCTGTCTTACCTGCTACTCCGTTCTTTCCTCCCAAAGTTGAGCCTGATTCTTCAACTCCTCCTGCGCTGCCACCAGCTCCTCCTATTCTGCCAACTTCCCGATACCCTTCCCGTGAACAACAGCAACCTCCTCAATAACTTGACGATTGCCATCTTTTCACGACTTTTGCCGACGTGAACAAGCTTCCACCCAATTATCCCTATCGTATGGCAGACGGGACTGATGTTACTGATGGTGACCTTGCTTTACAGGATGACGATGTCATGGCTCACATACGTCACTATGTCATGGTTCGCACAGCTGAATCCCTTTACTTTAACGAAACCATTCCCTCAAAGAAGCAATACAGTCTTAAAGCTGGGCTTCGTAAATTTGCCGATCGTGGTAAAGATGCATTTCGCAAAGAACTGACACAATTTCACACCCTTCGTTACTTACGTCCATGTGACCCCTCCACCCTCACCCGTGATGATCGTTGGAAGGTTCTAACATCACTCATGTTCCTTTCTCTAAAAAGTTCTGGCAAAATCAAGGCCCATGCCTATGCCATCACCAAAGAGGAAGCCACCGTGCACACCGTGACCTCCGAGGCTATCTTCATACAGGGAACGATATTTGCACATGAAAGCCGTCATGTTGCTACTTGTGATATTCCAGGCACGTTTCTCCAAGCCGATAACCCGGATTATGTCATCATGTGCCTTGATGGTATCCTTGCGGAGTTGATGGTTAAAGTGGAACCTTCCCTCTTCCGAAAATATATTACCACCAATGTAAAAGGTAAACCAATCCTCTATGTTCAAGTCGAGAAGGCCATCTACGGCATGATGAAAAGTGCTTTATTATTTTACAGAAAGCTCGTTGCTGATCTCACTTCTATTGGTTTCGAGATATATCCCTATGACCCTTGTGTTGCAAATAATATGGTGAATGGCAAACAACTCACAGTATGCTGGCACGTTGACGACCTCTTCACTGGACATGAGGATTCAATGGTTGGTAAATGGTTTACCGATTGGCTCTCCACCCGATATGACACAGTTGACAAGAAACTTGATCGGCCTTTATGACAAATGCAGTGATGTTCAATAGACTCATAACTTCAGGGATACACCATTATTTCATCCAATATTGTCTATCAAGACAATATGAACACCCTTTCCCTTGCCAAAAATAGTTATGTATCCAGCTCAAATCGGATGAAACACATCAAAGCAAAGTATTTTATTTGTTTGACATTACCACATTTTTGGTGAACTAGAATTACGCTAATGTCCCACCAAAGCAATGTGGGCAGACGTTCTCGCAAAACCTCTTCAAGGACATAAATTTCGTCTTTTCCGTGCAATGTTGATGAATTGTCCCATCGAATATGTTGAC
This sequence comes from Cyclostephanos tholiformis, assembly GCA_036939975.1. Classification (NCBI taxonomy): domain Eukaryota; phylum Bacillariophyta; class Thalassiosirophyceae; order Thalassiosirales; family Thalassiosiraceae; genus Cyclostephanos; species Cyclostephanos tholiformis. The sequence goes on along the minus strand of JALLPB010001292.1, from coordinate 1,135 downwards.
ACTCCGCCTCCCTCTATACCGGCTCAACATCCGACATTGGCACCTTCCACCACTTCTACACCAATACAAAATTTAACTTCAACTTCTCCTTCTCCAATGAAACCCTGAGTCGTACCGACCTATCTTTCATTGTGGGGGTGTGTTGAGACAAAATCCAAGCCAGTACATACATCGTACTGTCCAGCACAGAAGAAGGTGAGCTTGAGAGATGCTCTCCTTTCACGTCACATCCATCCTGTAGCCACAGAGTAGAGTAGACTGGCATAAGTCAATATCTTGATTTACAACATCAAATCGGATCTGAATCAATTGATTCATCGTGTCCTCAACACGTTCCTCCTTGACGTAATGCAGTACGAGGGGGTATTGGTGCTGAATTTGAAAATGACCGCTCTCGAGCATACTGTGTCGGCGAAGCGTGGAGGCATCCTCTGTCAAACGTCGTTGCGGGCCGCCCTGGATGATGCCACCGACATGGCTGGGGGATCGATGCATTAAACTGGTTGTTTGTCGCTGGTCCTCCTCTTCTTCTTGGTGGCACAGCCGCATGTGCCCCCCACCTTCCGCACCGAGGTGAGCCATGCGGACGACGCGACTTCATCGGATGTGATGTCCGTGCTGCTGCCGTGGTAGGGAATGCAGACACCTACGTTCGGACAAGGAACGAACTATGGGTGGAGGCCGTAGGCAGTCCCCGACAATTGAGGAATGGATTCACACTGTTAATAGAGCCGCTGTTATCCTCCAAACGAGAATGACATTCACAATGGAGTGGGGGGGGAGGGCAACGATACGAGTGAGGTTGGGGGACCGAAACGAGATCAGGGATGGTGATGCCGTCACCCGGTATGGCTTATGCACATGAAGGTCCATTGCTGCACGTGGGGAATGGCTGATTGGACATGTGCTGCGATGCGGACCCCTGTCTCATCCCAACACGTGGAGAGCACAGGAAATCTGAACATCTAGTTATGATTTTCTGGTTTCACAAAAAATTAACGTTCCAAACATTTTTTCATTCCCACTAGCAGTTCTCATACACAAGTGAACGAGGTTTCTGATTCTCCGCTGTAAGTCAATGTCTAATGTGACTCAAAAACTTAAACTTATCTGTGTACATTCTTATTTTCCTCTT
>JALLPB010001291.1:0-10410 GCA_036939975.1 Cyclostephanos tholiformis | reverse complement strand
CTCGTTTTCCACTCGTTTTTCACTTCAGGAGAGAGTTATCCACCCGCCTAGGTCAGAGGGATTCATCGATGCATATTGTTCAGACGGGGCGTGCAAAGTACCGTTGTGTTGCTTCCAAACTTGTGTGAGGGTCTCCATGAAGGCCATCATTAGGAAAAGGACAGGTACCATGTTACCCCTTTAGCATACTCCTACGCGTTGTGGGATTTCAGTGACTTCTTTTTCGATTTTTAAGATGGCATTTGTTGTTGCTATAGAGGGTTTCAATGGCAGTTACAAAATTTGGTGGAATGCCATAACAACGGAGAATGTCAATTAGTAATTTGTGATTGGCAGTATCATGTGCCTTAATGAGATCAACGAAGCCTACGCACGTGGCTAAGTCATGGTTGTGCCGGTCATTGAGTAGAACTTTGAGGGCAAAGAGCCCATCTCAGCTTCCTAGTTCAGGAGTTCCACTGAATTGGAAGCACATCCCATTCTTGTCCAGTAGTGTGAATGCTCGGGTCGTCATGATTGACGAGAAGACTTTGCTGCTTGGAAGCAAATATTGACACTAGTCAATCTGGCAAACTTTTTTTCACATTTGTCGATCTGGCAACAATGAGTCGATCTCTCAAAAACTTTTTGTAAATAATTTACTCACTGCTAATTAGAAGAAGAACGACTGATTCCTTCTTTGATCTATCTTTCACATCATCGGCAGTTTTCTGGACAAGAGAGATGAGAAGTGAGATAGTAGAGTGTGATTCATCACATCGTATGTACTATTTCCTCCATGGAAATTTGAATCATACGAGCGACAGTTCAGTAAATACGACTGTGTGTATGGTATCGTAGTAGATGTTGTTGTAGAGATGATATTATTATTATTCTCGACTCGACAAAATCGGGCCATTCTATCCCTCTCGCTCTCTCTCAAAAAAAAATTGAAACCCAAATTATTACTACGGCCTTATCTTCATTTGTCCGCTTATTTAATTAGTAAGTTAAGTGGGTTAACCAAGGGTTGGCTTATGATCTCGTAGGAACGTAGTAATTCCCAAGCGGAGTTATTTGGCGGGGCCTTCCTCGTGCAGGCTCGTACTAATTCCCAATTAATTCCCGACCCTTACATGGCCTACCCATATCCATAGTTACCCCTTAGCTCACCCTCTGTTTGCCTCCCGCCGACAATTGTTAATAAGGCCGCAGTAATAAAATACACATTATAATTTTTTTCGATCAACGTCTTCCGGACGTGCCAAAAGGCAGCGCCACAACTAAAAGGCCATCGAGAGAGAGAGAATCCCGGATCAACCATTCGCTCCGGGGAGTAACTCCATCCTGAGCATATTATTATATTTAATATAATAAAATATGAAGGACGGGACGACGACGACGACGACGACGGAGACGACGAACTCCCAACCCCCCTCCCATATCCCCCCGACGGGAGTTATTCGACAGTCGAGTCGGATTCGCCCACGTCGATCTACGTCAACGGCGGCATCGTCGTCGTCATTTGCGTCCCGGCGAGGTGGCGTCGTCTCCGCATCGTTCCCCCGTAACGTCGTCGTCGTCGTCGTAGTCGTTTTCATCGTCATCGTCACCATCGTCCTAGTCTCCATCGTTGACGTCGCGACATCGTCCGGGTCCGTCGACGCCCCCTCCTCCATCCCCGCCAATTACGTCGCATTCGGGGGGACGATGGCATCATCGGACGACGATCCGTCGTCGCATCCCCCCCCCCTTTCCCCCGCGAATCGCGGGGTAGTGGGATCGAAGTCGCGCCAACCCCGAATTCGACGTTCGATTCAGGAGGTCGTCGTTATCGAACTCGACGACGACGACGACGACGACACCGCCACCACCGCCGCCGCCACGTCGTCGTCGTCGTCGTCGATTTACGTCGAGTTCCCTCCGTTCCATTTCGTCATCGGCCCGCTGGTACGATTGTCGTCGTCGACCGGCTCCCTCCTCGATATCGATACGAATGCCGCCATACGCGAGAATACCATGATCGGATTGGGGTACGCGATCGGATACTACCTGAACGAGGAGGGGATGGGAATGACCATCACCACCGCGACGACGGATTCGGGCGGAGGATGCGCGCTCGGGGAATGGACGGTATACGACCTGGCGTACGTGGGGAAATACGCGAACGACGACGCGTACGTCGAGGTACTGGTTACGGGGGGGGGGGTATACGTCGACGACGACGTCGTCGGTGATGCCGCCACCGATCCGTCCACCTCGTCGTCCCTCGCGATACCCACCCCGGACGAGATCGGTACCATCGTGACGCGCATCATCGAGGAGGGGGGGGGGATGGGAGGGGGGGGGGAGACGACGACGACCACGACGACGACGACGACGGTGGGATGGGAATTGGCATCGAGGATACGCGACCTGGCGATGGGAGATGGCGGCATCGCCGCTCGGATGTACATGCTCCAGAACGTGATGAGCGTGGACGTGATCGACGTCGTCGACGACGACGACGACGACGAGGCGGGGGGGGGGGGGATGGTGGGTCCCTCGGCGCCGCCGACGCCCTCGTTCACGTCATCGACGTCGATTTCGTCGTCGTCGGGGGGGGGGAGCACGGTGACGACGACTACGACGACGACGACGACGACGACGACGACGACGACTACGATGACCTCCCCGTCCTCCGTCGGGCCCGACATCGTCCAGGAGTCGACGACGGCCATCCCATCGTCGTCGTCGTCGTCGTCATCGTCGTCGTCGTCCTCGACGATGCCACCGACGCTACTTCCGTCCACATTGGAGCCGACGACGGGTCCGTTATCGGAGAGCCCCACCTCGGCGACACCTACCTACGACCCGACCCCTTATCCGTCGACTATGGCGGGGGTTGATTCCGCGGTCGATATTACCGCCGCGACCGCCGCCACCTCCTCCTCATCTGCCTCCCCCCTGACGACGACGACAACCTCCACTTCCGCCGGCTCTACCGTCGCCGCGAACGACGATGCAGACGAAGACGATTCCACTTCCGCCGGCTCTACCGTCGCCGCGAACGACGATGAGTGGGACGATGCGGACGAAGACGATTCCAACGACGGTCCATCGACCTCCGCCGCGAACGAGAAGAACAACCTGACCGCATTTGCAAACGGGGGGAACATCACGTCGAGCGTCACCGTCGCGTCGTCGAACGTCGCGGATTACGAAGGTGGGAAGAACGACGGGACCGAGGAGACGATCCTCGTCGGCGCGCTCGCCGGCGGCCTAGTGGCGATGGTCGTCCTCGTCGGGTTATTGGCCGCGACCGTACGCTGGAGGAGTAGGCGCGGACGCGACGACGTCGGCGCGAAGGGGAGCGGAGACGATAACCCCGCGGGGGGGGGGCTTACCGCGATGATGGACGTCGACGAGGACATTGAGAACTTTCGCGGCAGCGACAATAATGACGATGGCGGCGAATCGTATCGCGGATTGTACGGCGCTGCCGGCGGTGGCGTCGTCGCGTCTCGCGAGGGTGGCGATGTCGGCGATCGCAACGATGGCGCGAAGGAGGTCGCGCACGAGCGGGGGCGGGATGGTCCCATGGACGATACGCCGGTGGAGCAGAGGGATGATGTGGCCTTCGACAGGTTGATGGCGAATGCCTCCAAGATTAATCCCGCGAAGAAGGTCAGGTTCGCTACGGCGAGGCGAATGGTGGCCGAGTCATCGGACGACGGAGTCGATTCTAGTAGCGTCATTCCTCAGCTCCATTGTGCCGCCATGGCGGCAGAGGAGGCTAATGACTTCGACGATGACATTAACGATGTAAGTTCGACGAAAATGGCACCTCTCGGAAGTCATGATAGTCTCCATCGGAAGCGCATCGCAACGGCCTCTGGGCGAATTCTCAATCTCAGCCTCCTTGATGATGTGCTAGATGTCAACGACGACAGTGCTGACGATGCGAAGTATCTTGTGTACGATGACATCGAGGATGCGATTGATCTTGCGAAAAAGGCAAGGGATGGTCCAGAGGGTGTGGATGGAATTGAGGATTTGATACTCCGTGCGGCATCGACCAATCCACGGGGCGATAACACCGAGGCTGCAACTGCCGATAGCGGAGAAATCTCGGAACGACTGAATCCCTTCACCATGAAGAAGGACATCCAACGCCCGAAGACTACCCTCGGCGACGAGGATATTTTTGCCCCCCACCATATTTTGAATGACATTAAGGCAGCCGCGGAAACGAGAGAATCGTTCCTTTTGTCTCAGAAGGAGGAATACCTTAAGAAGAAGAAATTGAGATTCGATGATAGTCAAGTTTCTCAGGGCAAGTTGTTCGCATCGTCGAGTAACGATGGTCACGAGGCGAGGATCATCGCGCCAAGGGAACCCGAGGAAGAAAAGTATGACATCCTCGATGCAATTAACGAAGTCGCACAAGGAAAGCTATCGTCCAGCACCGGCGCGATTGCTCCGGGAGCCAAGTCGACGAACGGGTTAAATGTGACAAGATTAAATGTCGTACCTCCCTCCATCCTACGAACGATATCCCGATGCACTTCTCCTTCTCCGGTTTCGCCCGATCCTCCCGGCAATGTGTATCCGGATGATAGGCCCAGATTGAATGTGACGAGGTTGAATGTGACACCCCCCTCGATTCTAAGTGACGATTCGACGATGATATCGGATGCGTTCGACGATTTGAAAGAGATAGGGACGGTCATGATGGACGACGGTGGCACGTCATCATATGACGGTGGCACGTCATCATACGACTCGACAAATTACACCGGACTGACACCGTCCGGTGGATGCGGACCCAACATATTCAATCAGACTAGGGGAATCTTTACCAGGGGGGGGATGATGATGGGGGGGAAGCATCAATTGTCGTCCAGCGATCCCGATGCCTCGGCCATCGTATCCGACGACGAGGGACAACGCCGCACCGACGATGAGGACGATGATGACTTGGCGATTCGTCGACCGTGGATGGGAAAGTGGAACGACGATCGAAATGCGAATGCTGCCAATAATCGAAGTCCGACCTCGAGGGCGATTTCGCCATGGTGCAGCAGTGACGGTTCCAACTACGATCCGGACAGCGATTGGGATGTAGATGACACCGAGGTGGAATACGATTCACATATCGAGGATGTTTTCGAGGCAAGGCCACAGTTAAAGAACAACAAGGACGATGGTAATGCCCCTAATCGAATCGGGTGATGATGAATCATTTATGCTGCGCTAATAAAATCATTTTGCCAATTTGGGGATTGGCTCAAATGTTCATAATATTTCGTTCTAGCGAGATTTATATATTATATATTATATATTATATATATATATATATATATATATATATTATAAATGTGTAGCTTATTTTGGGTAAATGCTCAGTCGACACTCATCTTCAAGGTCGTCATCGCAATCTGACATATCGTTCTCTCCAATGATATGTGGCGGAACGAAGGAATCGTTTTCATCGTCCTCGATACTCGATCGTTTTATTTCGAGCGCAATGGATCGACGCCCTAGTTTCGTCGATCCATCGTTTTTACGACTGTCGAATGCAGCGGTCGTCCGGTCGATCATCCCATCCGGATGAAATTGAACGCCCTCATCCGACTCGTCATGGGATGGAGAAACGCGGGTATATATGAACGACGGGATATAGTCCGCGGCGGACGTGGTCCTCGAGGTCGTGTCCTTTCGCTCGTGGGACGAATCCAGCGAGCATCGATGTGGTCGTTCCTCCGCCCCCTCGATACGACCCCTCCCCAGCCGGTCATTCAACTTTCCCAGCTGATCGCTCAACTCTTCCAACGCGTCTATCAAATCTCCGTCGCACGCCATGCGACGCATTCGCGTACCATCGCCCACGCCCGCCGCGAGGACCGAATGACGACGATCACTACGACGTCGACGGCGGCGCTCGATCTCGCAATTGTGCCGACGATGCGCGCGCTCTTGTTCCTTCCGCGCTTCGAACGAGCTCGGGGGGAGGAGATGATGCTCGTGGCCGAACGGGTCGTAGCTGCGAGCGAACATGGCATGTGTGGTTTGACGAATGCTTTTTCTTTTTTTCCTCGATATATCTCAATATCACGGTGTATTTCCCTCGCGGCTAAAAATATGACCCCATTTTAAATTCATACATATTAGGGAGCGCGGATGATGAATGATGTTGTATTTTCGATCGATCATTATTCTCCCACTGGGCGGAGTAAGTCATCGGGGTGAACCATTAAATAAAAAATGTCATGCATCCACAGGTTCACCATCACGGGGGAAATGACAAAAATGACACTTGGACATGCACCTTCCAATCGGAGTCAACGATGTAAAACATAGGAATTCGTGGATATTGTACGATACTCAAATCTCGGAGTGTAAGAAAAAAAAATCCCACTCCGACTACGAGGATGTCAGGTCAGCCGCACCAGTTTTCTAAATCGAAGATGGCGCTCTTGGGATACGATGATACGAAAAAAACACGATTCAGCCACTCTCGACTCCAACATCATTTTAGATATTTGCTTTTTCTATTACCTACCCCCTTCCCCTCCCTTTTCTGCAAGCAACAATGACTATTCGCGATCCCACCAACTGCCGGTGGAATGCGCGCATCCTCCTCTCGGGCATCGCCGCGACGACGCGCATCGGCGTTCCGTCCTTGCCACGATGACCGGGTGCATTGCACTCCCGAATACCACCGCGTCGTGGCGGGATCTCCCATCGCGCATACCGGACGCGTCTCCCCACGTCCGTCATCGTCGTCGTCGGGAGGATGGCGGCATCGACGACGACGAAAGAGGTCGTCGTCTTCGTCTTCGTCGTCGTCGTCGTCGTCGTAGTAGTCGTAGTCGTCATTTTGGGGTATCGAGCCACGATGGACAACTACGAACGCGGGGATCGGCACGGATCAAATCACGGCGCGTCGTTCGAATCCGATGACGACGGTTTGTGACGTCGTTCCTACGTGGCACGAGGGGCGCATGAGCGCGGGGACGATGAAGAGCGCCTCCATCCCTACCGAAGGAGAGGGTACGGCGTACGTGGGCCGTGGCGGTGATGATAATGATGGCAAGATCGAGGAGACGGCCAGGGCATTCATCCCCGTCGTAATGGAGTTCTGCGCGGTCGCGGCCGCCGCGGCCTTTTACGCGAATGTTTGGGAATGAGGAGGATAGTCCCGGACGATCGCACATACGAGTGAATGGAATGGCCGCATCGAGTCAAGTCAAGTTTATTCTAGAAAGGCCACACGTCTTCTGCTTAAAAACATGATACAAGCGCTCGTTGTGTAGTATAATCAGTACCACGGCTAAGGAATCAAGCATTACGTCGATTGCATTGATGATTCTCGTTAGGAAACTCTCGTCAATCGATAATCTCGATCCAAGCTATCCAACAGCCTTACTCTATTTTCGATTATTCAATTCTCGGATGCAATGTTTTATACAAAAAAAAAGATCATTTTTTTCACAATCATGTAACTCTAATTATTAATTCGCCATGGCCAGATCGTCCATACGTCATCTAGGTCTCCATTATTTGGATGAGAGGTAGTCCGCATCGTCGTCGTCGTCGTCGTCGTCGTCGTCCGACGTCAGCTCCTTGGCGATGATGTGCGGCGGGGCCGATGGATCATCATCGTCGTCGTCGACGTCGAAGTCCGTTCTCGGCGGTTCCATCCCCCCGTTCGATGCGACGCCGCACCTCGCTTCCTGATTCCCGAGTAGTTCGCATTTCACTCGGGGCACGTGCGACGACGACGACGACGACGACGATGACTTGGCGTCGCGATCATCGCCGATCGTCGTATTCGTCGTCGTCGTCGGATGATGATCCACGATGTCGCGATCCATCTCGTCGAGGGATGCCGATACGGACCGAGCGTAGATGTATCGGGGGGGGTAGATCTCGTCCAGGAGGTCGTCCATGGCGGAGAGGGAGTTGCGACTGCGGCTGCCGGGCGACGATCCGTCCGGCGATGACACGTCGTGCATGCCGGGTGGTGGGGAATGGTGGTCGATCCGGGAGAGAGTCGGCTCGCTCGAATGACGACGGTAGGCCGCCTCCACCACCCCCCCGCTCCTCCCCCCGTCGAATCGACGCTCTCGGTCCAACTCCTCCGCCCGTCGACGACGGTCCGACTCTATCATACGCCGTCGTCTACGCGTGCGCTCCTCCTGTCTCCTGCGCCATTCCTCTATATTCGGGGACGACGGGAGACGGCGATGCTCGTGATTGCCGAGGGGATCGTAACTTTGGGCGAACATTCTCCTCGCCTGGGAGGGGGGGGGTGTATGTGGTGAGACGCTCCTTACAACGATGGGTGTTCGTCGACGGGGTTGTCTCTATGATGTATGGTGCATCCACCTGGGTACTCTCTTGGTGTAACACGTCCACGATGGCCGGCATTGCTAAACCACTCGAGGGATCTGATCTCACACGTCAAGCTCGTCCTCTCATTTTTTCCCTCCCTGAGTTGAGAGGAACACAAAAAAAATGGGCGACTTGGTGCGTCAGGAAATCTTGACCTAAAGATTCCCACGCATGAAAAATTGAATTTTGGGATTTCCCTTTTCGTGACCGAAAATGCAACGTGGAGGAACTTCATCATTGCATTTTCAATTCAACGAATCTACGTGGGAATATGTGATTTTTATTAGAATCAAAATAGAACTGAAGAGGGTATTATGATATTCGTCTGTCAATAGGAACCAATAGTGTGAATTGGAGTCAAATAAAAAAAATAGTGTACTATCTATCTCTTTATGGGCCAGGGTTTTAGCCAAAATTTTGGATAAGGTTCGCACAAAAAAATTTTGGGCTCATCGTTTCTCATGTAGTACTGAGTCCTACGTACATATGTATGCAGTCAATACCAAAAGTTCAAAATGGCGGGAAATTAGTCCATGAGACTTTTTAATTGGCTTGAACCATGATGTCCGCCCATGTTTCCCCATATATAGTTCAATGCCAAGAAATAGTCAAAAATAGGCATCATGAACGCTATAATGTATAGGACTCTCCCAGTGAACAGTTTCCTAAAATATTTTTTTTCTTAAGAGTTTGGCGGTTTCACACATGCAGATGCCATTGAATTCGTTTTCACATATTTCACAGAGATTAACATTGCACACCAATCATCATCGGACATGTTTCCAATTCCATTCCATCCATGGTAAAGACTTCTTCTGCGCAGCATCATATTCATATGTGTACTGGTAATAACAATACTGACAATGTTTTCCAGTCACTGGTAGCGATGCATGCCTGAGTCCATCGAACCGCCTCTGCCAAGGTTTGTTTGTTGTCATCGCATTCTTCGTTGTCATGATTTTCGGATTATTATCTCTCAAATAATTTGCACATCTGGTGTCACTGTCCAAATTGATCCTCTTTTCCAGCTCCTGGTCGGGTACTGCTTTAAATGATGTCAAACTTCTCGTTGTGTTGATTGACCCATCGTTCAACTCACTGATTGACTGTAGGTGGGTGTCAGTCTGCCCAGGATACAACAGGTCATAGATCAGCTTGGACTGAAACTCCAAATGTGACCACTTCTTTGGTCTCCCCCTATTCTGGCGTCGCTGTGCCCATCATGCCTTCTCCTTGTTGTACATTGAACAATACATTTTATACGCATTCGTTGTTGCAACTCCGAGACCCCATATGAAAAATGCCCACCACCACTTCCGATTCCACATCCAATGATCCAGGTGGTACTGGTTTTGTACCTGATCAGCTATATCCACCAAATTCATATTAGAGTTGTATTCATCGATAAAGTTTGATCAAAGAAATCCCACCTCCTTGATCTGCTGATGAATTGCTGACTAAACTTTTCTCTTTTAGAGCACCCACCATATGCTGTCTTCCGTCATTGACAACATGTGCACTGGCTTGGTATCATACACCGAGCATGCAAGTAGATTGGTTGGGACATTCCGAGATTGATCAATATGGCAGCAACCATGCATCCCCTCAGCCTCTGGGCCTCCCTCACATTCTTCTCCTCAACTTGTTTGACAGAGGGAGGTAATCCACGGCCGGTAGTATGAACCACACCATGCCCGAGAGCCTTTGCCAAGTAGAGGATGGTAAATAACTTTCTTGAAATAAATAGATTATCCATGTAAAATCGGGACCATATGTTTGGGAGATGGAGGGCAAGCCAAACAACTCATGCTGCTGTAGGGGAAAGATCAGGGACATTTTCCTTGAAGATATCAGCAGGGAGGGGGGGGGGGCAGCACCATGACAAAAGAAAAATGAATACGTGTGTGTCATAGGCCATGGCATATTGGCGGGAAACTTTCTCGCTAAATGTCGCAATTCACTAATTAGCCAATTGCTGATGTATGTAAGTGCCAGAGGACAGTCCCTCAGGATCAAGATGGCCACCAGCCACAAGATCCAAACATGACTAAA
>JALLPB010001290.1:0-10414 GCA_036939975.1 Cyclostephanos tholiformis | reverse complement strand
CCATGTACCTCGATCTGGACCAAGTCTGGACCAAGTCTGGACCAAATCTGGAATCATGAAAAAACCGTCTGGACCAATTTCGGCAACCACCCAGTAGTGATTGATTGTGCAGGCGTGGTTGATCGTGTATGTATACCGGTTAAGTACAATACTTATTATTATTACGATACGAGATTAAGTACAATACTTATTATTATTACGATACGAGAGTCGCTAGTTTCTCGCCGAGTTTCTTGGCGCGGTGCTTTTTTTTTGCTTTGTGGCAAACGAACATGCATCGTCTTTTTGGGCGGGAGTGGCATTTTTTTTGCTCATCGCACCCTCATTCATAACTGATCAACACTTCGGTTTAGGGGAAGAGGAAACGCAACGAGAGAGCAAACAACTCCGAGTAACACCCCTCAGGGACCCATTCATTTCTCGCTAGGTATGTATCGTTGATTTGGGAAAGCTGTTGAGAGCGTCGGTCGGTTTGTCACTGGCGAATGACCTCCACATCCAAAGCGCATGGAGCTTGCATGGCGTTCTGCCGAAGTGCTTGGAGTTTATCCGTACCTAACAGCCAATGAGACACCTACTTACCTATGTCGGCGGCAGCTGCAGTGGGTGTATCCTCCCCCCCCCCCCCCCATCCCCTCACCAACGCCGCCAAATAATATCAAATATGGGCACTTGGCTTCAAGCTATTCCTTCGATTGCGATGGGCTATCCGTGTATTGCTGACCTCAGCCACGCGGCTTGTATTATTTGTATGGTACTCATTCGCAGAGGACAGACGCTGGACTAAGCGCCGCCAACCCGGAGGTGCATTTGCTTAACGCGATACCGTCATTTTTTTGGATTGCATGCAATTCTACCACGGCAACAAGTGCTTGTCCATGCATTTGATTCCTCCTCCTCCTAACCCAATTTACTTGTTATTCCGTTTCTCCTAACCCTGTACGATGTAATGAACAAAAATGAACAGCATTGGGAAATGTCAACTGACAATGCAGCCGACGCACCCCTCGATCTTGATCAGGTAGGAGCTCCGACTGTCCCAAGCCCAGTGGTCGACGCAGCGGCGACAAGCTCAAATGGTTACAACATGCCTGATAACACCCAAAGCGCAGCCCACGACAAAAGATGGCTCGAAAGCTTCAACATACTGAAGCCTTGCATAATGAATGATGGATCCATAGATTACTCCTCTCTGGATGAGGAAACGCAGAAGCGTATGCAGAACTTTGTAAAGCACCAAAGGAAATTTTACAGGAAACGTGAAAGTCACCCCGATGAGCCGAATCCCTTGACCCAAAATCGCTTGTGGCTGCTCAAAAGTGTTAAATTTAATTTTAAGCCACCCGACGCTCTCAGAGGTAAGCAAGCTGAAATACATTCCATCGATAACGAATAGGTTATGATTTGTAATTCATTCTCACCAATAAATCGTGTCATTCATTGGGCAGCCATCGCGCTGGAGAAGAAACAAGTTAAGGAAATGCCCAAGGACAAAAAGGCTGATGTCGATTTACAGATCGGCTCCAGGGAGAGTGTAACGCCCGCCATTATCGAATCTGTGGCATGTGCTGAAAAGTCCTTGTCCACTAAGAAGCCAACTCCGGCAAAAGCGAAAAAAACCACTTCTCTTGAGGCAAAAGATGTGAGTTCTGGTTGCAAAATTCCAGCAGCGAAGAGTTCGAAGCCATATTTCGGAATTTTTTCAACATCTCCTATAGCTGCTCGCGATTGCATTGAAGTCAAAGATTTGGATGATGATTCGAATGATAGTTCAGCAAAGAAAACACCTCCTACCACCAAGAACTCGACGCCACTAAAGACTGATGATGCGCATTCTGAAGGCAATAGGTCATCAAAGAAAAGTCCCAAGCCGAGTACATCAACAAGTCCCCCGACCTCGCGCAAGAGGTCTGGCAAACCTACCTACATTGAAATGGTTCACGATGCAATTGTTACTCTGAAAGACCGCACTGGGTCATCAGCACCTGCTATTAGCAAGTGGATTTTGGCAAATAACGAACACGCAAAATCCACTCCGCCGAATGTGTTCAAGAGTAGACTGCAGTTGTCCATCAAGCAAGGCATGAAAGACGGCCGCTTCGCGAAGGTTAAGGGAAGCTACAAGATCAATAGCGAGGTAAGAAGTTGCGCCACTTGATGTTCATTCAAAGTTGAACTGCTGTACTAATTGATGACCATAAACTTTATGATCGAATTTACCAGTGGATGAAGAAACAACGCGATGCAGCCAGGTCGCTTGAGTTGGCAAAAAAGAAAGCCGAGAAGCAACGTCAGAAGGATCTTGATAAGCTAAAACAACAAAAGATGGAGGAATCAGCAAAGATGGAAGCTGAAAATGAGAAAAAAAAGAAGAAGACGGAAAATGAACTGGTGCGCCTTGTATCGAATTTGACGTATTTGAGATTTTTTTTATGATTGTGAGGAATTCCTCTTTATTCCTCACCAAATTATACCATTTCTTTTCAACCGCGGTGGAAATACAGACGCCAGAGGAGTTAGAAGAGGCGAAACGAAAGATGCAACTCAAGGAGGAGGCCGAGGCTCGTAAGAAATACATAGAGCAGCAATTAAGAAAACGCCGATTCCCCATTGAGGACATTCGCCTCCACAAGGAGGATAAAGAATGGGGAGTCAAGCCTCCGGCGCATGTCTCAAAGCGCCCAGCATTACCCCACACACTAACTTGCATAATTCCACCTCACCTACGTTCAAACGCTCCGAAAAAATTTCTTGTCACAGCTGCTAATGCATCATCGTCCGGGAATGGGTCATTGCTGGGTGGTGGTTATGATCGCGGACTGATTACAGATTCAATTCATGTTTTTCACTTTTTTTGCGGCGATGTGGGTCTAACTGACATGGAGAATCCAGTTCCTCGTTTTTCTTTCAAGACGTTGCTCTACGCGCTAGATGAAGTGCTGAATGGAAACGCCAAGGCAGCTAAATCTCTACCCCCTCTTCTTACTCATCTTTTTGTCACAGCACTTCGCATGTTGACGACGCCACAGCTTGCTGACAACGATGATGCTGAACTCCTGCCGGTAGATTTGAGGCTTCAACAAGATATCTCCAAGTTGAGAGATGGTCTGAATGCTGTGTCCTGGTGAGTTGTGGTGCTCGATTCAAGCTGTCGTTGCTTGTAATATCAGAACTCACTTATTTTTTGTTGCCATTTCCATAAATGCAAGGTCACAAATTTGTTTCTTTTATATTGATCTGATGGAACGTTACTATACCTCGGATGTTTCGGTAGAGGATTGTGTGTTGTCCGGGGACGATACCTTTGACATGAGATATTATTGGGACAGTAGTGCGACGGAAGAAGAACAAATAGAAACAATGCCTACAATCCAAGGCGATGACGGTGATAATCTGATTTCTCGTAAGTTCAGAGCCTACCTAGGAGATTCACAGGGTGTGTTCGAGAAAGGTTATTGGAAGTTGCAACAGCAAAAAGAACCGTGGACTCTTAAAGCCGACGAACTGATGGCTATACTACGAACACTAACCGATGACGTCTTAGCAAAAAAACCTGACCTAGCGGAAGACATTGCCGGCAGAGGTGCAAAGCTTAACGAATTATCTAAGGCGAAAAGAAATGCGATTATGAAGTATAACAAAGTTCGATTGGCTTATGAGGGACCCAAGAAGCCGTCCAGGCCAAAGAAACCCGAAGGTAATGACGAGAAGGGCGACAACAAAGAAGATGAGCAAGCTGATGATGAACCAAAAGAAGAGTCCGAAAAGCCTTTTGTGCCAACTGCAACCAAACAACAGTTTATCACGGCGGAGAAAGCTTACAACAAAGCTGTTGACGCCTATGAGGCCGGTCTAAATAAATTGGTCTCTCGGACAGAGCCCATTGGATTTGATCGTAACTTCAACGCTATCTATTTCTTTCAACATGATCCATCAATGCTGCACGTGGAAGAACTCAAACAATCACTAGTTCCTCCTGAAATCAAAAATTTAGGTGCTGAATTCACGCCATTCAGTAGCTGGCATTTCATTGATACAAAGCCTTTATTTGAACAGTTTCTTGACAGCCTGGATGATCGTGGACAGCGCGAAGATGAAACGTTGAAAATTTGCTCTAATCTCACCATGCTCAAGCGTCGGCTTCAGGACGACAAGAAGGAGAACAACCGCGCTGCGGCCAGAGAACGCGAGAAGGAAGAATTAGAGAGACGGTTGGAAAACGCAAAGAGTGCATGCGATGCCGAGGATGGAAGGCGCAGCGGAAGGCTGGCAGGTATTGCCGTAGAAGAGTTGAAAAAAACGGAGGCGGAGATCAAAATACTGGCTAGGGCACACGAAGCCGAAGAACGAAACGAAAAGCTGGGTAGGGAGCAAGCGTCTGATTACTCGTTGCTTACTGGTCTCAATCTAGTAGCAGACTTTTTTGCAGAGCAAAGAACGACTAGGAGTATCAAAAAGTCTGACAAAGATGGCCAAAAGGATGCAGAACTGTTGGCGAGCGTCCCGCCTCACAAGCTATGGATGGATGATAATATTGGAGGCAATGGCACTCTTTACATTTTAGCTGAGGCTTTGACTGCGTTGGAGAAAAAGTGCAATGATCTGTCTCCATGGGAAAGAGATGATATTACCCGCGAGGCTTGGCTGAAGCAGTTGAGCGATGCATCCTACGCTTGGGCTATAGACTGCGTGATGCAATTGGGTCCATCGGCTGATGAAGAGGATTCAAATGATGGTAAAGATACTAGCCCAAACAAGAAGCTTAAGATTGAGCCAATATCAGGAAGTTCGGATGCTAACCTTGTTACCACGATCAAGGTGAGAATTTCAATCATTTCCCGCTTACTTTGGCACTTGGTCCAACCTGACATTTTTATCTACGACCTTACTCAGGTCTGTTTGAAGGACTTGGAAAAACGCATCTTCGCGGGTAAGTTATTGTATACTTTCGCCATCTATTTGACAGTGTTATCAGCCAAGTCACATCTCACGTGAAACCCTCACCCCACCCTTGCAATTGTAGTCTCTGGTAAAAAGAGGGCAATAGAAGAGGCAGACTTAGCAGAAGATGAAGATGCTTCTTCATACGAGGAAGATGACAAAGAGCTCACAAAGCGCCGAAATTCCTGGAAGATCAAAATCAATGCTCTTAAAAGGATTCCAACGCATCGATATGGACTTATACGTGATATTATTGCCGCAGCAATTACTGTTGCACGAAAGTCTCATCTCAACCAAGTTGCCGCAGATTTAAAAACTGCTCTACAATTCATCCGTCCAGGAGCGGGTGGAGAAGCCAGATCTGCCGCGATTAAGGTTCTGGAAAAGCATGGCGGGTATGACGGTTCGGATGATGAGGGTGATGATTTTGAGGAGCTTGCGGCAGCAAATACTGGAGATCCGAATCCTGAAGAAAATACTAATGCTGAAATCGCATCTTTACTATGTGATGAATTCAGAATGATCAGTGGAAGTCTCGGTGGCGATGATTTCGCAGACAAAACTGACTGGAGTGATGCTATCAAATACTGTAAGTCGGTGTCGAGACTTGCTGTCATGGTGCAGTCATTTGTATCGAAAGCAGAAAATGTTTTAGTGCAACTCAAAGAAGAGCGCAACAACCTTGATGGGATTCTTGGCCTTAATGCTAAGCGAACATCAAGGTCCAGATCAAGCATTAAGAATCATGACTCAAGCACTCCCATTTGGTGCAATGCTAAGTTGACAGACAAGCTAGTTAAAGCAAGAGTCGAAGGCTATCCATGGTGGCCTGCACATATATGCACTCCTTTGGACGTAGTTGTCGCTGATGCGTTAAAAGGAAGCGGTTACACTCTAATTTCATCCGTTGGAAATGAAGGCATGTTTATGGTTTCTGAAAAGGATGTGGTCGAATTTCATGAAGAGACAGAAGAAGACCTCTCTAAGTATGACAAATCTACCCTCGAAGATTTGTATGAGGTAAGATTCATGATCGCTTCTTGTCGATTGGATTTTGTTATTCAACTATAACTTGTGCCCTTACTTACATTTTTTTCAGAGCATGGCGATAGCAAAAAAGCTCTGGCGACAACGCAATCGTGGTATGGCGTCTCCCTGGAGTAAAAAATCGAGGCTTTCAATTATGGTGGAAGAGAAAAAATCAGGATGAAAAGATTATGATCAATGATTCAAGATTGGAATCAACATGGAATGGGCATTGATCACATGTCAAATGAATACTCAAGGCAGAGGGGTACCTGAACCCAAGAATGAACACCTTTGGCCGACTCGCATTGCCGATGACAAACACTGAGCCCCCAGATTACAAGGCAAAACTTTAAACTTGTCGGCAAATAAATAATGACACCTGATATTTATTCCATCTGCAACTGCTCGTATCTATTACTTGCTAAGGTAGAGTTATTGGTATTACAATGAAACATTCCTTTGTGGCCAATGTAATTCGTTTGAAAGTTTATGTTCTCAGTGCTTCGGAGTCACTAATGACCACATCATGTGACAGATCCGTCGCCGCTTATGTTAACCATCTACTTCACAAATGGTAGTGCCAGATAGGACAGGTAAAATAACTTCCATAGAAACATGTAATAGTCATAAACTTCGCCACTATCCTCGGCATTGACACACCTAGCAGTGTTTCGAACTGACCACCCTGCAGCCCAACAGCAAACTCCAACTAAACCTCTTCTAACTGCTACGGATGCCACCGGTGCCATTGCGGTCCACTTCATCAGCCCACCTCCACAGAAACCAAACAACAATGCCAATAAATTCTTCATGGTATCAAATACACGCTTCTGTCCCAATCTGACAGTGAATGAGCGGATGTTGAAAATCCTGTCCCCGACAGAGTCAGGAACGTCTTTCATCAGCGCGATTACGACACCAAATATACCAAAGAAAAGGCTAGAGAATGCACATTTCCAGTCATTCAGCAGACAGCTCAAAACTCCTGAGACTCGGGGTACACTACCAAATGCTGTTGACATTGCATGGCTGTAAAATCCTGCGTTTATTATGGTACCTCTAACTGCAACAATACAGAAGGCGGCAAGGAGTGGATGCTGCTTCATTCGGATGGGAGGTAACGAGTACATGGTTCCCAACAGGAATGATCCCCAGAGCGCCACTTGCAGTCCGCTCGTGCTAAAGACTGGGTGGATTAAACTCATGGCCATAGAAATCGCCAATGCCACCAACACCACGATCCATGCTGTTGATGGTCTCAAGTCTCCCTTGGCCATGGGCAGAAATGGCTTCTGAAAAATGCGATAATGAATATCTCAGCACAAATGATTCAAAATGGCGCAAGTGAATAGATGAGGCACTTACATTAATCTTGTCGATTTCCACATCAGTGATTTGATTCAATCCTGTTATGTATAGATTCATAAATAACGCTGGTACGGCGGCATATATTAGAGAGGCCAAGCTACGAATTGTAAAGAAGGATTGATACGTAGGAGCCGCGAGGAGAAAAATTGACGGGATGGCAATAGCTGATCCAATTATGGTGTGCGGACGAGTGAATCGCCAAAGCACAATAGGAAAGGGCGGAGTTCCAGACTTCGGATCGGCATCATTCGATGAATAATCGCAACCATTCATGCTCATTTCGTCGGGGACACTGCTATCACCATTGGAACCGAGAATGGGTGGATTTGTAGGCTTCAATCCGGTATTGGCACCATTCAAGCCAGTTTCGACAGGCACACTGAAATCGCCATCCGCGCCGATGGACAGGCAGGCAAGATTACGATGATTGGCACCAACTGCGTCGCTTGAACGTTGGAGATGATGTCGAACGAAAGGACGGGAAGTAGACGGCTTCTTTGCAAATGGTTTGGGTTTGGAAAGAAATGACGGAAGCGATGTGAAGGCCTCTGGTGAAATCGGCCGACTGAGTAGAATGGTCCACGCCAAAAAATGCAACATCGATGGGGCGGCCATCTCGTTGGATGGCCCGGACAAAAAATGACGATGAGAAGTAGGTAGTAGTGTGTGTAGGAGCGGCAACGAGATATCCAAGTATGATGTATGTACCATACGTACGATACGTACTACGATACCTTGTTACCGAACACCCTGCTCAGTCGCCTTTTCCCCCATCGATTGACGACGTGTCACAAACCCACACATCATGAAGGCGTCAACATTTACCCTTTTTGCTACCATTGCCGCACGCACCGCCGCTTTCACACCCTCAGCTCACTCTGGTAGCGCTTTCTCCCGCAACATGTCCGCCAATTCTGTCCCCCTCGCCAATGGCGCCATGTCGTTCGATAGGGTGTGCCGCGAATGGAGATGCAAGTACACTGGCGACAAGGCCACTTCCGAATCTCTCGAGGCCATATCCAAGCTTGTTGATGAGTACCTTCCTAAGATAAAGGCCGTTTCAAGCGGCGTAACGGTGAACCGTTTGGTCTGTGGTGCCTGTCTTGATTTCAAGCTCATGACTACCGTGAGTACAATTAATGCTACTAAATTATGGCTGTCGGAGTCATGATCCATATGTTTGTTCTTGACGATCGAGGCTCACAAACCTGACGATATACCGTCTCGTTGTTTGTATTATTTATTTAACATTCAGGTTCCATTGGAGGACTTTGGTCCCTGGGAAAAATCAGGCTATGCTCCCGAGGAAGAATTTTTGGAGAAGTTGAGGGCGATTGAGGGTGTATCTCAAGTTGAGACTCAAACCATTACCAACATGGTTATCTAATCGAAGAACAAGACCAAAGAATCGATTTTAGTTATCGATAACTACGATGAACGGGTCGATGATATGGAGTTATTTTTGATTTGACGACTACAGTAGCTACCACCTGGCCAGGTTTGATTAGTAAATGTGGAAACGTATTTGATCACATATTATGAAGACAAGTAAGCCGGAAAGGAGACAATTAGATGCTGACTTAAATTTACAACAACTATTGCTCAAGTAATGTTGATTTTCGGCCTCGTTATTTTTCTCATTTTTGAAGTAATACAATTCTATACTGTGTCAAACGTAAGACGTAAGAGACCTAAACTTACCCACCCCTTAACATGTGGCAGACAAAAGTCCTTCAGTGCGATTTCAAGCAAACGATCAGAAAATATTATTGAAAGTGCTGAAGGATGCCTAAGTCAAGGTTGGGGCAAAAGCAAAATGTGCCTGAGGGAAAGGGGGCCAGCCCACCCCAACTTACCACCTACTCGCCCCATACCTCCAACCCTCATCCGCATCCTACCATACCTTACTTTTGATGCACTCCTCCTCCCTTCACTCTAATATTGAATATATTATGCAAATACAGATACAGATTGATTAACAGTCTAATTGTTTATTTAAAATAAGATAAGATTGTGAAATAGATTATGTATCCCTCCCCCGCTAATTCTCGTACTCGACCTGGATTAGTAGGCTTTTGATTTCAATGGCGAGTTGCGTGATGATCGCGATCGTCATGGCAGTAGACCTGGGACTGGATGTCTCAGGTCTTGAAGTGCTCGTTTATTATCTCATGACATAAATGGACGTGGGACTGCATCACCTTGTTGGTGATGGGGTTGCAGGGGTTGTTGGGGTATTTTATCTTGTAGGCGGTGCCGACGTATCCATTGTCAGCTAGTTGCTGGGCTCAAGGAAGTGATGCAAGACCTTCTTGAAGATTTTGATATTGTTGAAGGCACTGGCAGAGTAGAGGCCTTGTATCCCAATGAGGTTCCTGCCCAAAATGCTCACTTCAATCTAGTATTGGAAGGAGGACTTGCAGTGGTACCTGTGGGATGCAAAGGAATTTCCAGGGATTGGCCTCCCCATTTGAGGGATCCAAAAATCAGTCCCATCAATGGACATTAGGCAGTCATTTCCTTTGCCTCCCTACTTTTGCCTCTCAAAATTGACCTGCAGTGCCGATGGGGGGGGAAGGAGAGGTGGGGGGGGAGTTGATGACAATGATGATGACAAAAATGATGACATCATTGTCGACAATGATGACAAAAACGATGGCTGCCATGACGATTTGGCAGCAATGATAGCCATATTGATGATGGCAGTGTTGAAAAATAAAAAACACAACAATCAAATGACTAACCACCTCGTTGATGAGCTCAGCAATGGCTTCAATGTAGTCCAGACTCACTTTTAGCTTTTAGTGGATCTTCTTTGGGTTGATGGCACCGCCTGATGCACCGGTGGGTATACAACCCAAGGCCTACAGCAGGTAGCACTACATGAAGTGAAGCACCCAAAGCAGATGCTTTGGGTGGCGGAGTTCTTCCTGGTGGAGGAGGTATCACACCCTCTCCATGTTGTGGAGAGGAAGGGTGCCAAAGGTTTCTTGGAAGGCGCAATCCTCAGTTGCTGCTCCGGCTGACATGAGCCCAGAAGTTCACTGTAACTTGTGTAACCATTGTTACACTTTAG
>JALLPB010001289.1:0-11438 GCA_036939975.1 Cyclostephanos tholiformis | reverse complement strand
GGGAGATATCAGAATGGTTAGTGTAGTTGCAGCGAAGACAGTTCCATTGGAGGATCGGCTCAGATTGAGGCAACGAACGCAGGGGCACATTGGATTTAGAGACTGGGGAGGGCGTCATAACTAAAATGGAAGGATAAAAATGGAGGATTACCAAAACGGGTAAATGTAACTATGTAACCATATTAACACATTGTTGACGCAACAATTCGTTAAGAAGTAAACTAAAAAAATGACAGAATAATCATTTCGTGCTGTGAATGCAATACTTGATTTGCTTAGACAGATGATTGATGCACTTATTTTGATTAAATGCTGCTAACGAACCAACCATAAAACATACTAATCAGAAGGGAGGTATGGCCATCTTGGCCCAGGAGGAAGTAGGTATATGGAAGGCGAGAATAAGCTCTGTGCTGCTCTAGGATTAGCTTGTTCAAGAGGACACCAGAGGGGGGCTGTGCTGTTATTGAATGGCCGTTTTCATAGCATCAAATCTGTGCTGCTTTGAAATAGGCAAAAAATCCGGGACTGCCACGAATGAGGTATTTGAAAAGGAAGCCTTTTAAAAAATACCGGATTGTATAAAAAAAACGGATTTTATAAAATTTGTGCCTAGGCACATATTTTGAAAAACCAGTTTTGTAAACTTTTGTAGACACGCATTAAAAAAAACTGCCGATTTTTTAAATAGTGTGTCACATGAACCAAGGGACTGGTCGCCCGCTGAAGGAGGAGCAGCAGTAACAGCAATACAAGGGGACTTGGTTGGTTGCTTCTTCTTATATTGAACCATGGCTGCGTTGCTGCTGACAAGTTAATGAAATTCTTTTTGGGGAAATGTGGGCGTCTATGATGCCAAAAACCATTCAGGTGCACAAAAACCGTTGAATGCAAGCAAAATTCATTATTTGGAATTTTGTGCTGCTGAGGAACACTAACTAAAGCATTAAACATGTAGATCGTCAATTAATCATTTTGTGCTGCTCTGGAACTGCAATATTTACTTCATGCTGCTCAAGAATGACCAAAAACATGAACAAACCGGGACTGATGTGACACAGAAAACAACCATCCCAACAGAATATCAGGAATTTAGTGCTGCCCTGGGAATAGACTTTTCGAAGGCATGCACAACCAATTTCAGGCATAAAAAAGGGAAAAAATAATTTTGTGCTGCTCAGGAACAGCAATATAATTTCATGCTGCACATGAAATAGTGATTTTATGGTGTGCTGCTCATAAACAGCCACAAATAGAATTTCGGCGAAATAGCCCTGCATTTAATATAGGAAAAAAATCCGGGACTGTCATGAATGCCAATTTTGAGAAAAGTAGGTATTTGAACAATTTTCCCTTAGTTTTTTACATAGAAATAAGTACGTTTGTATGATCTCCAGAGCACCCAATCAAAAAAGTACATGACTGTGGTGGAGCCATTCACCTCTGCCTGGCATCACAGCTATTGTGAATCAGATAAAACCCTCATGGTACTATCTTTGTGATGATGATGAGGTGGTCAAGGGCACCATCAAAGGAATTTATTCAATTCTGTAAATTGACAGAAAAAATAATTATTATTCTCATCAATTTTATTTTATTTTTTATCATATTTCCAACTCAATCCCCCCCAAAAATGATGGCATTGTCCTTCCCCAACACTCTCCAATCACTAAACCTCCTCCCTTTTACCCCCTCAGTTTTACCTTCAGGTTTTGATTGGTTGTTGTGTGTTGATTATTGTATGGGAAGGATCTAGGGCCATGCCATATTTTTATTATTTTATTTTTTTGTTGATCAGTTGGTTGCCCCAAACAATGGTATGGCTTCCCCCCCCATGCATTCCACCCAGGTCATGCGACCTCCCCAATATCCTCCCCATCATAAGTGTCAACTTTTAGATGGTTGTTATGTTTGACACCTGAGTGATGGCCACCTAAGGCCAAGGTCCTGCCCTTCTCTCTAATTGTTGATGGGTTGCATTTCACTGCCCCAAACAAAGGAACCAACAGTGGCAAGAGTGCACCTAACACCATGTGCCATTGATGAATCCATAGAGAGCAGTGCCGTCAAGATTTAGATCAATGGGTGGATGTTGCCATGGAGAGAGAAGGGCCAAGCCGCTGGAGGGTAGGATGGTGGTGGCTCATGTTGGTTGTTGTGTGATGTGGTTCTGTTTTGTGTTGTGTTTGCACAATAGAGTGGGTATATTACCCATTTTGTAGCATAGTGCACCACACCCATGCCAACATTTTCCCCACATTTAAATGCATGGTTCCCTGCTTTGATTCTCCCCCTGAGCACAGGTCACACATCTACATGTACAAAGGGTGTGTGACTGGCACTCAACAAGGGGGGGATGCAATTAGACTTGTCCTTCATTTTGAGGGGGGGGGGAATAACCTTTTTTTACACTAGTGTATGCTTTGTTAATATGATAGATAATGGGCAAAGGGTGTGCACCCCTGTTTACAGGTAAAGAGTTGCACAATATCCAACTATTATGTCCCCAAAATTCCCGCCATAAATGCATCTATCAAAGGACTTAGCAAAAAAATAATAACACATCATGGTGGAGTTATTTGCCAGTTCCAGGGGCATAGCAATGACAAATTGGAAAAAAATGCTTGTGTTAGCATCTTTGAAAAGGGTTGGACGAGGGCCCAGGCAAAGGGTTTTATTCTATTTTGTAAATAGGCCTACAAAAAAAATTAATTAGTGAACCCCATATTTATTTTATATTTTCATCCTCCTCCAAACTAGATTGTCCCAAAATCAATTAAATTGCATTCCCCTCATGTCACCTCCCAATTGCATGTCTAGTCCTATCCCTCCTCCATTGTGCCCACATGTTTTTGGTGGGTTGTTGTGTGGTATTAATTGTCTGATGGCCGTCTAAGGGCACAATGGATTTAAATATCTTCATTTTTTGTCACCCAATTTGACTGCCTCAATGACACAAAAAAATCCCTCGTGCACATTCTGCACCAGCCACGTCTCTTCTTAAACATCCCCCTATGGGCGGCCAATACTGTTTTTTGGTTGGTTGTTACATTTTTTAATTCAAATAATTGCCCAGCAAACATTCTGGCCTCAATTGTTGGGTAAAAACAGTGCTCCTCCTTAATGTCTGGCCTTTTTGATGAGCGTAGCATTGCACTGGTGTGACACCAAGCACATTGCCCGATAGAGCATTTCAGGAATAACACTGACTTTATATTTTTTGGGGTCATTTGATTGTCCTTGGGACACCACATGTGACATTCTCTTCCTGATTGTTGATGGCAGAGAAGGCGGCCAGCCAAAACTCCAACCAATCCAAAAATTGGGTTTTAGAGTGACAAAGGTTGGCTGGTCACACACACTTTCCAGAAGGAATGATGAAACAATGCAATCGACTTATTATTTTTGGCACAGCCACTTGTCAAAGCAAGGGCTGTGAGTATATCTGACTGCTTGGAAGGCATTGGTTCACATGAATGTGGGAATCCATGACTGGATATTCTCACATGGGCAGGCTTCCACTTTGATGCCCACTGATGACCAGCTGCATTCTTTGAGGGGCAGAGTGTGATTGCAGCTCCAGTTGCCATGCCATGCAGCTCAGCCATGCCAAGGTGGGATTTCAGGAGCTGCTTCTGGGCTTTATCTCTGTCAGTGCCCACATTTACCAATTGACAATGCTAGCAATCTCTTGGATTGCCATCCTGTATGTGCTCATGATGGGGGACAACGGTGGTGCCACCTAGATTGCTGTCTCTTCTACAGTGGCTGCAATGACTACAGTCTTGCTGTTTTGTCTTCTTTTTGCAAGGTATGCAAATGCATCCCTTTGTCTTGCTTGGCTATTTTGTATAGATCTTTGATACCTTGATATTCCTATCAAAGACAAGGAGTGATGCGGGGATCACAAATGCAGGGGCAGAATATTTGGATCAATAGCTGGACTGAGCAGGAATGCTATGACTTCACATATTTCAAGGGGAACCCAGCTGCAAAGAATATTCAGTCTATTTGGCCTTGCACAGATGGCCATGCAAACTGATGGATATATCTAGGTATTTACTGGGCATGAGTACTACTACCAATTTGATCCTGAGGAGATATTTTTGTTTATGATAATGAAGAGCAGGACTGGCCAATCCAACTGAGAGTTGTGTGACCATATTTTTGGGGGGACTTTGTTTAAGTGGAGCTTTGAGGACCATATTTTCCAGCCTTTTATGATGCAATCAATTGCTTTGTTCAGGGGCCAGTGGTCCATCAATTTTCCCATGATTGAATTTCTTGCCCTTTTCCATTTGGGGGTTCATTAACTGCTCAATCAACTGCATCAGCTAACCCTTTTCAGGGCTCGATGGAGATTATATTGGTGCTCCATGCAAAACTATGCACCATGCTGTGCAGAGGTCAGTTTACACACCATGGTATGAAAGTCTAGACTTTTCTATTTGGATATTCCATGGGGCCTATCTATGAATTCATAGGTAGTGGTAGGATATAAATAAAGGGGTCATACACTGACTCCCAGGAGCTTAAAAACAGGATTTAGCATCCCAAGACATGTTCCTATCCATTTGAGCACTAAAAATCCTGATTCAAATATGTGCCTGCAAGCCAGAGATATGGTTTGCAAGGTTTTCAACATCAAAATTTTCTTAAGTATAAATAAATAGTTGCCTATAATTGATTATTTGACCTCTTTATAGTGGAGAGCAAAGCACCCTTTGCAAAGAGAAGTTGTAGGGTTGCCTACACAGTACATCCTGCACATTTTGGTTTTGCAGCAATGGCATTTTAGAACCGTATAAGTCAACCAAATCCTTTTGAATCGGCGGTGTGTAGGTTGCCATGCTCCCTCTTTTTTTTCCATGTTTCCATAGTGCATGAAGATTGTTGCTGGGGCGCCGATTTGCCACATAAGCCACAGGAACATCCAGAGTGTTCAGAAGCAGCTGCTTGGCGAGTTTCCAACAAAAATTGAGCTACAGGACCGGTGTTTCATGTCAGCCTCTTGCCTGCGAGTAGCAGGCATTCACCTCCACCACCCCACAAATGAAAGTGAATTGTCACATGGGCCACCATTTTGTTGTCCACTCCTCCTCCAAA
The DNA here is from genome assembly GCA_036939975.1 of Cyclostephanos tholiformis. Classification (NCBI taxonomy): domain Eukaryota; phylum Bacillariophyta; class Thalassiosirophyceae; order Thalassiosirales; family Thalassiosiraceae; genus Cyclostephanos; species Cyclostephanos tholiformis. The sequence goes on along the minus strand of JALLPB010001289.1, from coordinate 6,332 downwards.
CCAATGAGATCATGCCTCTAATTATTGTTATTGTTGACCCAAACAGCTTGGTCTAGTTAAACGACTGCCAGTGGCCATCAACCTTCCACCAGGTCTTGTGCTCCTGGCATTCATCAAGCATTCCATGAGTCAACATTATTTTCGAGACAAAGTTGCTTTCCCCATAGCAATGAATGAGGAAATGAATGCCATCGACTGACTGCATGAGTGTTTCACACTCCCCAAGCTGATGATTCTCAAAAAACGCCATGCTGCCACACCTTCCATTTTTGATGTAGGCTTGAAAGAAGACACCTGCCTGATGGCTTGCCAAGACTCCATCTTGGACGCAGAAGCCACTATCTCCAATGATGATCTTCCCTTGTACGTGGATTGGCTTTGTCATTGACATCATCATCTTTGCCATTGCCAGCATACTCTCATACTCCATCAGGTGCACCCACATCCAACCATTGGCCTTCTTTGGTCAATCCTTCCCTTCGACCAACTTTATGCGCCAAAGGATTGGCTTGCCACCATCCCCATCAGCAATTGTATGATATTCATTGTCAAATGGGTGAGGCTTCCAGGGGATGTACATGAACCCTGGGCAGAACTTGGAGAGCAACGAGTTCATTGACTTGTCCAGGCAATTCAACCATGATGGGTTGTACTTGGCAGCCATGTGGTCATTCCACACATCAATCAGCTTCCAGACATCGTGGAAGCAATCAACAAATCCGCCCTGGGCCATTGTTGGTGGCAGCACATCAGTGAAGATAATCGCTGCAGAAATATTTCCGAAGCAACATGCCATCATGAATTCATTGAGCTGAAAAGAGGCCCTGGAAAACATGCTGATGAGCACTGTTGACCACCACTCCTCTCAATCCTTTATCCCCTGAAACAAGGCCATAAAAAATGGCATACAAGCCATTTGTAGAACTCCAAGATTGTCAGTTCCTTGGTCAAAAAAGTGTTTTTAGCGGGGAGGACAATGTCGTGGATGAACTGTTCTGGCATCATCATCCAGAACAGTTCAAACTCTGACTTTGCCACAATCTCATCCCACTGATGATTCACCCAACTGCCCTCATTGTTTGGTATATTATCAACCCGGTGAGGGCAGAACGTTGGCTTATTGTAGCTATACATTTCCATGGTAGGGGATGGTCTGGGTGCAGCAAAAGCTTTGTTGGGGAGGGGTTCTTTGTAATTGTCCACCTTTATCCCCTTGACAAGAAGTTGTTGAATTTCCTCATTGCTGCTGAACACATTAGGGATCACATTTCTATTGTCTGTGTGGTTGGTGTCAACAACAATCAGTGGAGCAGGCGTGGGTTGTTGTTGACTCTTGCTTTCAAATGGTGTCACGGGGCTCATGTCAACCCAGAAGTTATGCTTGATGATGTGGCATTTGCCATCAACACCAGGGACAAAAATGACATAGCACATCTGCTGCCTCCTTGCAACCAACCATATTCCCTTGCCAATGATGACAATTTCTGTCAAGCACACCCACATGTTGGTGGGGTACTTCTCTTGAATCCGGTCACCCGAGTGAAAGAAATGGGTGCTACCAGAGCCAATGGCTCCAAATCCGCCAGACTTTCTCATCGAGACCATCATTGGTTGTGAATAATGAGCTCATTGCCAAAGCACTGGTACTAAATCTGCACATTCCTACGTAGATTTTGATGGAAGGTCACCACAACCAGTTGTGTTCCATGTTTACTACCCTATAATAAGCACCATGGCGGTGCGTGGATGTGAATATCTCACAATAGTGTGTGGAGATCCATGGACGCCAATAGCAATGCCTCCCCAAGATGATGGTCAAGTGGAATGTGCCAGCGCCGGCAGATAGGACCATTTTTCATGGTGCGGCGGTTCCTGTTCCAGCTATTAATTAATAGATAACTATTGGTTTCTCTGTGGGGTGGTATGAATTCATGGTTTTGGTATGAATTCATTGTTCACTCGATGGAGTCAATCTTGATGAATATTACAGATAACCTATTAAAAATTGATTATGGCGTGTAGCCCATGATGTTGGGGAGTGGTACTCCTGTTACCAGCTTATGATTGCTATTGGTTGCTCACTGTTATCATTCCACACATCAGCAATGGGGCTTCTTGTCCTCAATGTTGTGTGTTGTGATGTGTGTTTTAGCTAGCTTTAAGCTAGCTAAAGATAGCAAAACATGAACCAACCAACCATTGCAGCTGCCATAGTCCCACGGCTGCCATGGTCCCCCACTCCCGGTGCCACCACATACTATGTCTAGACATAATATTTTGCAATAAGACTTTGTCATTAAAATTAGGTTTATCATTGTTAACACTATTAATTAGACCACTCTAATCATGACACATTGATGGGGTCTGTGGCTTGTGTTTTTATTTTTTCTACGTAGGAATATGTAGGGGGATATGCCAGAAGATCGGCGATGACCTTCGGTGGGGTGAGGATGAGCATCATTGTCAGGATCCGAGCCATCTCTCTTGTCTGCCTCCACGCAGAATAAATCATTGAGCCACATCCACCCAGAATAGACATTGTGTAGGCACGATGTGTGGTGGTGGCATTGATGAAGCTGGCAGGGAAGGAGCAGGGGCAGATGATTCCACCACCAAGCGGATGCATCGATCGACTGTGGGTGGATGCTGTCATCCTATGGCCACCATGGGACCCCACTCCCGGCAATAACACATACAACAATCAACTAATATACTATGCTATGGGAATTAGTCATTAAAACTAGAGTATACTATGATTATTACTATTTTTAATGACCTATTTGAAGATCCCCAAGTACAGGCAATGGACAGACCATTGCTACCTGGCTCCCATGCCATGCCAACACCACTAAAATGTAGTCTGAGAGCAGCCGTGCTCCCGTAAATAGTCTAAGTATTTGTTACCACGTTTACTGCTCTTCTTCATACTTAGACTATTTACCACCTCCTTCACTGCCAATGGGCCGGCGGGAGCCTCATCGCTCTCGCCCCCATCTCCTGCACTCATTTGCCCAGCCTTCCGCACCTTCCAACCAGCCTGGTTTGCCCAAAATCTGCCCATCCTACCACTTGGAATCATCTTCCAATGTCAGGATGTCCACCATCAAGCCCACGACGGCTCCCATCAAGCCCACAATAATGGCTCCCATCATCAAGCCCATGACGGCTCCCATCGAGCCTACGATGGCTCCCATCAAGCCCACGATGGCTTCCATCGAGCCGACCATGACGGCTCCCATCATCGAGCCCATAACAGCTCCCATCAAGGCCTCAATGGCTCCCATTGAGCCGACGATGGCTCCCATTGAGCCTACAATGGCTCCCATCGAGCCTACAATGGCTCCCATCAAGCCTACGATGGCTCCCATCGAGCTGATGCCAACGGCTCCCATTGAGCCGACAATGGCTCCCATCGAGCCCACGATAACAGCTCCCATCATCGAGCCCATGATGGCTCCCATTGAGCCGACGATGGCTCCCATCAAGCCTACTATGGCTTCTATTGAGCCCACGACAACGGCTCCCATCATTGAGCCCATGACCGACGATGGCTCCCATCAAGCCTACAATGGCTCCCATTGAGCCTACAATGGCTCCCATTGAGCCCACAACGGCTCCCATTGAGCCCGCAACAACGGTTCCCATCATCAAGCCCATGATGGCTCCCATCATCGAGCCCACGACGGCTTCTATTGAGCCCACGACAACGGCTCCCATCATTGAGCCCATGATGGCTCCCATTGAGCCAACAATGGCTCCCATTGAGCCGACGCTGACGGCTCCCATTGAGCCCATGACGGCTCCCACCATCGAGCCGTCATCTGCTCCCATCAAGCAAAGTGCTCTCATTGAGCCAAGGGCTCCCATCGAGCCAAGCGCTCCCATTGAGCCAAGCGCTCACATTAAGCCAATGGCTTCCATCAAGCCGACCATGATGGCTCTCATCATCGAGCCCATAACAGCTCCCATCGAGGCCTCAACGGCTCCCATTGAGCCGACGATGGCTCCCATTGAGCCTACGATGGCTCCCATTGAGCCAACGCTGACGACTCCCATCGAGCCCACGACGGCTTCCATTGAGCCAACGATGGCTCCCATTGAGCCAACCATGATGGCTCCCATCGAGTCGACCATGACGGCTCCCATCATCGAGGCCATGACAATGGCTCCCATCAAGCCCATGATGATGGCTCCCATCATCGAGCCCATAACAGCTCCCATTGAGGCCTCGACAGCTCCCATTGAGCCGACGATGGCTCCCATCAAGCCTACGATGGCTCCCATTGAGCCAACGCTGACGGCTTCCATCGAGCCCACGCCAGCTTCCATCAAGCCAATGATGACTCCCATCGAGCCGACCATGATGGCTCCCATCAAGCCGACCATGACGGCTCCCATCATCGAGGCCATGACAACGGCTCCCATCAAGCCCACGATGACGGCTCCCATCATCAAGCCCATAACAGCTCCCATTGAGGCCTCGACGGCTCCCATTGAGCCAACGATGGCTCCCATCGAGCACAATGGCTCCCATCGAGCCCACGCTGAGGGCTCCCATTGAGCCCACGATGGCTTCCATCCAGCCAACGATGGCTCCCATCAAGCCGACCATGACGGCTCCCATCATCAAGCCCACGACAATGGCTCCCATCATCGAGCCCATGACGGCTCTCCCACGAGACAAGCACTCCCACCATCGAGCCCACGACGGTTCCCATTGAGTCCACGATGGCTCCCATCGAGCCCATGATGGCTCCCTTCAAGCTGATGACGGCATCCATCAAGCCAACAGCACCCATCGAGCTGTCCCTTAATCAACTTGCTGGGGACCTTGATCACACTTTGAACAAGTCTCTTCGTGTTCCTTCTTACAGTGTTCCATTTCATCTTGAGAACTGAGCGACCCCAAATGACTTTGGCAGTCTTTACATCTTCTGGTGTGACTTCACAACCTGGGATACCACCAGCACTGACAATGGCCCTGAAATCTGCAGTGGACGGAAAGATCATCTTCTCATATAAGTCCTTTGCACGGGCTGCACCGGCGATTTGCCGCTTGCTGAACAACTTCATGTTGTCTTTTACAGTTTGGATGAAACCAAACTCACCCATCTTCTTTGGGTAGCCCACATGCAACCCACAAGGGTGCATTTCAAAAAACAAATCTGGCAAGCCAAATTGAGTGCAATGGACCACAAATGTCCTGTCCACTTCACTATCATAGGTCACTCTGTAGATCTTGATCAGATTCTTGAGACAGATGATGTTGGTGATAGCCTTCTTACTAAACCATACCCAGAACTTGTATCCTGGCAACCTGCATTTCTCAGAGATCCTGAGACCTCCACCATTGCTCGTCATATTAAGAGCGTTTGATGCAGTCTTCACTGAAGATGTGAATTTCCTGTTGCAACACAGATCAAAGGTTGACTGGTTATCCAGCAAAAGGACATTCCTGAGATCTAACCCCATCAACTTCTTCAACTTCAGCGCCAGGGCTATTTTAGGGTAAGAATCTCGTAGGGTTTCCACTGCCTCTTGGAAGTGGGTTGATCCCTGTACTGATGATAACAATGAGTCATCATCGTCATCCTCATTGCACTTCTGGAGCACGCTAACAGACTTTTTTAGTCTCCGATTATCCTTCTCTAGAGCCTTCACGGTCTTAGTAAGGGATTTAATCGACTTGGAGGATTGGCACTAGCGGCTGACCTCTCATCATCCGCATCATCCATGGCCTTCTTCCGCTCATTGATGATCTTTGTTTGAGCTTCAGAGCTCAGCGCCTTCCATTCAGCATCACTGTAATACTTCTTGGACTTGGACCCTCTTTTCTTGCTTCCTTTATGGGAGCCTTTTGTTGCAAAGGTCATGCCTTGAGCAACTACTACTGGGTTATCCAGCTTTAGAGGCTTGTACTCATTCATTAGAGTCAACGCCTTGTGAATATCTGAAGGGTAAGCATCTTGATTCCCTTTAGAATAATTGTTTGCCACATCCTTTTTCAATTGGGTGTGCATCTTCTGATTGCTGTTGTTGAGGAATAAATAAGCAAGGTATTCCTGCTCAACCAATTTGATAATTGTCTTCTGCTCAACTTCCAACAGCTTGGTGAAAGGCAACGCCTTCCCCAACTCAGTAGCTTTCATGTCCAGCAGATCAGGAGTATAGTAGCACACTCCTGCCTGCCTGGTGACTTCCACTCTTGTGGTAAAATGATCATAGTACGTTGCATTCATCACTTGATCATCTTGGCGGAATTGTAAAATTGACAGCTGCTTGGCTATCAATACTGCAGTCTTGTATTGGTTATCAGATTGTTTCAGGACAAA
>JALLPB010001288.1:0-10420 GCA_036939975.1 Cyclostephanos tholiformis | reverse complement strand
CCCGGGCGGAAGTAATACTGAGAGATTTGGTCATATCCTTCCAAATTTTCACACCGAACATACTCAGGGTCAAAGACAGTCTGAATTTGACTGTACCCAATAAAGTCAGTTCGATAATTGTGGACAAGCACGATTGCCTCAATTACCAAATGGCACAGGGCGGGGTCACTGGGCAAGTGCTTCTTGCAATGAGGGAACGTAACTTGCAATCCACGCATCCCCCACTCACTTGCTTGCCTCAGCGATGTGTGAACGTTTGAAATGAGGAGGAGATAATCGCGCACGTCACGGTGAAGACGTCGTGCCGCTCTTTTTGTGATTGGGCCAACAAACATCCCATATGCATCCCCACTCTGAGGGGATCCCTGGTCAACACATATCTTGTATGGGAGCATCCTACTCTTCATCTTATGCAAAAATTGTGCTGTCAAACTACCATCTGCCCAACTACCTGGAAAGTTGATGGCAGCAAAAAATACTTTCCCATCGGGACCATAAGCAAACACGTTATTTACCATCATGTCGCAATCATAGCCGCAATACATTGAATTCTGTATAATATGATCATCTATGCATTCTGCTGGGAAAGAGACGCCATCCATGAAACCAATGATGTCGTTCACAAGAGGTTCTCTCCACTGGACCATAGCGACGTACTCCCACATCTTGTCTCTGTTGGGGAATTTCACCCTTGCAGGGGGATGATCCCTCAGTTCGTGTACAATTTTTCTAAGCATCCAATTTACTTCATGGCTGCACACAGATGGGGTGGTGCCAAAATAAGGCAGAGATGTTTATAGCTCATTGTGCTGCCCAAATAAAACACAACTAGTCCACAATAAAATCAAACAGCATCATGGGGAAAACAATTCATGCCATTTAGTGTGCAGGAAATAGATTGTTGTCTCGTGTTATTGGCAGGCCGTTCTGCCATGCCAGTCCACCATTCCATTAATGGCATTAATGCCAACTTCACATTATGTAGGAATTAGTATGGTAGACACAAATATTTAAGCGAATAATGGATGGGGGGTAGTCTAAATCAGGTCTACAAAATAAAGTCAAAAATTTGGCGGACTAATTTTTAAGCAAATTTTGACAGCCTCCCAGAGTACCACCCATTATTTTTAACAATCTATCACATGCATAGGAATCAAATTCTTCTTTTTCATCAAGGAAAAAACATTCATGTTGTTTCCTGTGAACTAAGATGCACAGACAATTTTGTCATTAAAAACTCTCACATGGTAGACACAAATAATATTTAAGCGAACAACGGATGGGGGGTAGGTATCGTAGTCTAAATAATATATCAGGTCTAAATCAAATCTAAATTTTGGCAGTCTAAATTTTAAGCGAATTTTGACATTATTATTTTTTTTTAACTCTACCACGTGCATAGGAATCATATTCTTCTTTTTCATCGCGAGGAAAAAACATTCATGTTGTTTCCTGTGGACAAAGATGCACAGACAATTTTGTCATTAAACTCTCACTACCTTTCCTAACTACATCGACCCATACAATCACCGATGACACACTGTTCTCATTTTCCCCCCTCTCTCATGGTAATGATCTCTCATGCCTTCATAAGGATGACAAGATGGGCAGCGCAAAGTTTGATCACGATGATGCTTCCGGCTTTCTCCCCTCCCAAATTATCACCGCAACCCGGAGAAAAAATCATCGGTTAACGTTGAGGTTAAATCGTGCAACCAAACGAGAATGCAATTCTTATAGAAGGGGATTCAGGTACATCATGAAAAAGTTGAACAAATCCTATGGCCATTGTGAAAGTTATTACGGTAACTCAACGGAAGTCGATACGGATCTCTACAAGACCAGGGATTGCATTTCGGACACTGCCGATTTCTCAAGAATTTCTACCGAGTCGGAGTTCGATTACATTGCATTCACCACGGATGGTTTGAGAAGAAAAGGTCATAAATGGACTGAAGAGATTAGATTCGACCATGACGATCTTGACAAACATTCCGGCTTGCTTTGTTTTGAGGAAAATCGATCCACGGACAATGTATTGAGATCGGTCGCGGATAATATCTACTCCTGCGACAAATCTGTTTCAGGTTCCTCCGATTTTTCGGGAGCTGATCTTGATTATATAATAGCATTCTCGCCATCGGTTGAGTCACATAGCCTCTCTTGCGACACATTTGCGTCAGGGTATTCCAGTTTTAGAGAAGACGAATCGGAATTTTTTACCTTGTCGCCTTTTCTAAGAGTTGTCTTTTGTCATGGACAGTGTGTTGAGTGTATTGAGCAATAGTCTATCCTAGCTAAGCTGACAGTCTGAATGAGATACACGATACGAAATTTTTATTTTGCTTCTATAATTATTTGCCATGTCATAGCTGTGATTCCTATTGAAATGAAATCAATCACGCTTGTCTTATTGGGCAAACAATTTAGATTGCATTACCTAACGCTTCTACTTAGTAAAACCATCTATGAGTATCTACTCCTTTACAATGTAGCCAACTTCAAATAGCTGTGTTCGCAAAGTTGGCTAATATTTGGGCGATCCATTTGATCGTAGGTGAGACAATCTCTAATAAAGGATTTCCCCTCCTCTGTAATCGAGGGCTTGGATGGGAAGTGAACTTCAGTCGCGTGAAGCATCGTCTGATTGCGCAAAATATGGTCTTGAGACTGTCCATCACCGAATGGACGACGTCCAAATAAAATTTGGAAATAAATAACTCCAATAGACCAGACGTCGACTTTATTACTGTGAAGAGAAGGTTCGAGGAGGATGAAGAACAGGTATTGTTTACAAATACGGAGTCATGAGATGATTTTATGTGGCTTTCATACCTTATCCTGACATCCTGATCCATCAAAAAACACTCGGGAGGTAAATACCAATATGTCCCGGCTCCCTGACTCGTCAATTCCATACTATCACCCTCATCAGCTGTGTCAACTATCTTACTCAGGCCAAAATCCGTTCTATGTAAAAAAAAAAGTATTCAGGTGAGATGTCAATTCGAACAACTTCAAATATTCAACCACAAGTGACACACGTACATCTTGGCATTACCCTGTTCGTCAAACAGTATGTTTCCGGGCTTGAGATCGTAGTGAATGATCCCTTGACGCTTTCCGTCAGCTGACGAAGCGCTTAGATACCTCATACCACAGAGTATCTGCAGCAGTATCGCCCTCGCGTCTCGCTCCGGCAATCGACCTCTATCCTTGAGCAGCGTGTCCAGGTCGGTGCCACCGCAGCATTCGAGGACGGTAGCGAAAGAATCGTTATCGATCTCGAACACATCGTACAGGCTCACTATTCGGGGATGTCGCACCTCGCGATGGATCTCGTACTCGCGAGATACGTGCTTGGTGTAATTCTCTTTCTTAGCGTCAGACCACGACGATTCCAGCTGATGGATCTTGACGGCGACATGCCGCGCGTCGTGCAGGTCGAAGGCGCGCCACACCTCGGAGAAGCCGCCCTTGCCCAGGAGGTTCATGAGGACATATCGATCGTGTAGCTAATAGGAGGGATAACACGACGGATGCGAGATAGTGCAGCCCGTGAGGATAGAATTTTCATCTAGCGCCGGCAGACGGTTCTAGCTTACCTTTCGCCGAGCCCTGTATTTGGAAGAGTCCTCATTCGACACCAGCTTCAGCGCCCTTACATGCCTCCGCTTTTCGACGTTTAGCGCCCGTTCCTCTGCGTCAAGTTCCATTTCTTTCTTCCTCACCTCGTCGAGATGCATCCTGATCGTTTCCATTGCCTCCATGCGATCGAGGTCGGTCATCGCCACATATCGAGATTCATCAGCGTTGGTCGACTCTTCCCTGCCAGTCAGGGAATCTCCTCTAGTCCTTACGCCGGTTTCCGTCGACGAAGATGTTGTCCCCGCCGCCGCGATTCCCCTAAACTCCCTCATCAATTCCTCCCCCTGCCTCTCCAGGCCCTCCCTCCTCGTCCGCAGCTCGTTCCGCCTCGTCCTGATCGCGATTGGGGCGTGCCCATCCTCCCACATCTCGATCGACGATGTGTGGTGTGATCGCATCATCCCCGTGCCAACCCCACCGACCCTCGAGGTCGTGAGCCTCCCGAGCCTCGCACCGTCGCTCGCCAGTTTCTGACGCAACTCCCTCGCCTCCCTCTCACTGCTCTCCCGAACGAGTCGTTCCATCGCGCCATGCGCCACGGAGATGCGAATTTCGTTCGTCCTCCGCTCCTCCTCGAGCTCGGCCTCCCGCCTCTTAAGCCGACTCTGCAGCTCGGCACCCATCAATGTCTGATTGTTCCGTATCGCATTGTTCCGCGCGTTCGCCTCGTCGAGACGTCCGCGCAGGTCTATGATCTGGTCACGAAGTTGACCAATCTCGATGGTGAGGGATACCTCCTCCCTTCGCCGCTCCGTTTCGTCGACGACAGCCAGGGAGGACGACGACACGTCGACGGCGGGGGGGGACTTGGAAGACAATGACGTCTTCCTCCTCTTGGCGCACGAGTCCGAAGGGGGAGGGAGGGGTCTCGACGACGACGACGACGACGACGGGGCCGTAGTCGCGACTGCGGCGGTGGCATCACCGCACTCGCCCTCCTCGATGACGACGCCCCCCACCGCGGGCCGATGCTCCCGCGGGGCACGTCTCCTCCCGCCACTGCCGCTGTTGTCCCCCCCGAGCATGCCCAAGAACGAGTGAAGGGTCCTCTGATTCCCCGACGTGCGAGTTACGCCGCCCCCCCCCCCCCCCCCCCCCCCCCTCCCATGCCGCCGTCCCCCCCCCCCCCTCCCCTGAAGCGCGGGGGGAGACGACGGCTGATCCCGATGATGCTCCCATCCCCGCTGATGATGTCGGCACGGGTTGGAATGCACCGCCTGGTTCGACGAGGTCGACGCGGTTCCGAAGTACGAGTGTAGGGTATCCCGCGATTCGCTCCTGGACGATTCTCCCGCGCACGTCGCATTCGTCGCAGTCGTCGGTATCGTCGTCGAGGTGGCATTGCCCGGGGGGGGGGGGGTAGGGGGCGGCGCGGTACGGATCCGTCGACCGCACGACTCGGGCGTGTTGCCGCGTTTGCATGCCGGAACGGACGTCGTCATCGTGGGAGAGTACGATCCCGTCGCGGATGTTTGCTGCGCCCCCGTCCCCCTCCTACGACCGGCGACCCCCCCCCCCCCTCCTCCTCCTCCTCCTAACCCGCTCCCTAATCCCCCGCCGATCGCCGATGGCGGACGCCACGACGGTGTGCCCTTCTTCTTCTTCTTCTTCTTCTCCTTCCCCGAGCCCCCTCCTCCACCTACACCACCACCACCCCCGCCGACGACATCAGCGTCGGTCGCGGTCGTGGAAGCGGGCGCCACCGTCGTCTTCGTCGACTCCGCGTCTACGCCGCATCCGCCCGGCGTCACGTTCGCGCGATGCACAGTCTGGCACGATGAGTGCGAAATATCGCCGACGACGTCGCCGCCGCCACCGCCGCCGCCGCGATCGTCGTCATCGTCTTCGCCTTCGTCGACTTCTCCTTCTTCGCCTTCTTCTCCTACGTGATCCTCGCCATCCGGGGGGGGTGCGAGCGGGGGGGACGCCATCGGGGTGGAGTAGTCGTCGACCGATGCCGACGGTGCGACGACGTCTCCCCCCCCCTCCCCCCCCGAGGAGGAGGACGACGAGGACGAGGAGGAGCGCGGGGGCGGCACGAGCAGGGGCGGAGAGACGACGCACCTGGCGACGGTTCCCCCGACCCCCCGGGAGGAGAAGGACAACGACGACGGCGATTCGAAGGTGGAAGAATCGATGCCGCCCATGGCATCGCCTCGCATCCTCGTGGAGAGGACGGCGAGCCGTCGTGGGTCGACCTTCGTAAGTAGGAGGTGGTTCGCGTCGACGGCATCGGGCGACGAGGACGAAGACGACGGCTCCGGCGGTGGACTCATAATATATATGAGGGTGGGCGACAAATCTCTCTTCCTCTCCCTAACTCGTTTCTAATCCCTCGTGATCTCTCTTTTTCGTGCTTTATTGGAGAGGTGGTGCGAGGTTGGTTTCGATTGTTTACTTCCCCTCCCTCCCTCCCTCCCTCCCTCAACCCCTGGGCCCGATAAATGGCAAAAGTTTGAGACAAGTCGATGTGTAATAATCACCAATTATGGCCGATATAATATAATGATTGTTCTCCGTCGTACCGTCGATGCACCCTAGCATGGGAGGAGGAGGAGGAGGAGGATGAGACGCTTTGGTGCGGCGTAGAATGATGGCATGTGCTACACTATTGGTACTAGTAGTAGAATGGACGGAACTATTCCATCATCACAGAAGAAGCCCAGCTACCTACTACCTACCTAGCTCTTTCAGGTGACATGACAATGACAAAAAAAAATGTTTCTCTCTCTTTTGGTGTGTCTGTTACGATACGTTTTTCGAGGGGTCGGTTGGATTGGGAGTTCAAAATTTGGCGGGTCGAGTCCCGCTAATCCCGCTGACGCACACGCCACGCCGGCCTGCCACCAGCCGAAGAGATTTTTTTTCCAGTGTGTGGTAGTATGGTAAGTACTTCTTGTCTCCACATCGTACTACCTAGGTAGGTAGAGGTAGCAAAAAACAACGCCAAAAAAAAGCCCTGAGGTTCGATTCGACAAAACGTCATAACGACATACACAACATATAAATGAATGAAGATGCGGGTGAACGGCATGACGCTTGCCCTACTCCTCGCCGCCCGGGCGCCATCGGTCGCCCGCGCCTTCGCGGTCCATGGTCGTCGTCATCGTCATCGCGCCGTCGTCGTCATCGTTGACCCCTCCTCCTCATCGGGGGTGGCGATGTCATCCTCCTCCCCGATCCTCCTCGATCGAGAATTTCATACCCGTCGTCGTCATTCGCGTACGTCATCATTTCCTTCTTCTTCTTCGTCGTCGTCGTCGTCGTCGTATTCGTCCACGCGACTCTTCTCCATTCCGACGTCGTCGGCCGACCGCGACGGGGGAACGACGTCGACGGGGGGGACGGTGCCTGGATCGTCGTCCCCCGTCGCGTCGACATCGACATCGACATCGACGTCGACGTCGGGCACCCCCCCCACCCCCTTCGACGACGGTCTTTCCCCCTACGGCATCACCACGCCGATATATTACGTCAACGACAAACCCCACATAGGACACGCGTACACGAGCCTCGCGTGCGACGTAATCGCGCGGTACATGCGCCACTCCGGACGGGACGTGCACCTCCTCACCGGCACCGACGAACACGGGCAGAAGGTCGAGGCCACGGCGCGGGGGGCGGGCGTGGAACCGCTCGAATTCTGCGACGGCGTGTCCCGCGCCTTCCGCGACCTCCTCGGCCTGATGAACATTAGCAACGACGGATTCGTACGAACGACGGAGGATCATCACAAGGGCGCGGTACGACACCTGTGGAGGGAGCTTCGCGATGCCGGCGCGATATACCTCGGAAGTTACGAGGGGTGGTACTCGGTGCGGGACGAGTGCTATTACAACGAGTCGGAGCTCGTGGACGGGAGGGCGCCCACGGGCGCGGAGGTGTCGTGGGTGAAGAAGGAGGACTCGTACTTCTTCCGATTGTCGGAATATACCGATCGGTTGTTGGAGCATTACGAGGATCATCCAGATTTCATCGCGCCGGAATCCAGGAGGAACGAGGTCGTATCCTTCGTTAGGGGTGGTTTGAGGGATTTGAGCATAAGCAGGACCACGTTCGATTGGGGGGTGAAGGTGCCGGACGACGAAGGTCACGTCATGTACGTGTGGATCGACGCATTGGCGAATTACATTAGCGCACTGGGCTATCCCGAGGAGACGGATCCGGGATCGTATTACGACAAATATTGGCCGGCGTCCCTACACGTCGTGGGGAAGGACATATTGCGATTCCACGCCGTGTACTGGCCGGCGTTCCTAATGGCGGCCGGCCTGCCGTTGCCAAGGCGTATATTCGCACACGGATGGTGGACGAAGGACGGCGAGAAGATATCCAAGTCCCTGGGCAATGTCATCGATCCGGTCGAGCTCGTGAATAAGTACGGCGTCGATCCTACCCGATTCTTCCTCATGTCGGAGGTCACGTTCGGGAACGACGGCGACTTCTCGGACGAGAGGTTGATATACAAGGTGAACGCCAATTTATCGAACGAGCTGGGTAATCTCAATCAGCGCATCATGACGTTGGTGTACAAGAATTGCGGCGGCGCCACCCCCGCCGAAATCGGACCGCTCACGGAAGATGACGAGGCTATCCTATCGACGGCGAGGTCGTTGCGCATGCGCACGGGGGAGGCCATATCGAATCAGTCGATCGACAGGTACGTGCAGCACATGATATCGATGGTTTGGGACGCGAACAGGTACATCGACGTCCAGGCACCGTGGGTACTCAAGAAGACCGACGTAAGTAGGATGAATACGGTATTGTACGTGCTCATGGAGGTGATGAGACACGTCGCGATACTGTATCAGCCCCTGATGCCGACGTCGTCGAACGTAATACTCGATCAGCTGGGGGTGCCGAAGGACGAACGCGACTTTTCGCATTTGGACACGGCGGGATGCGAGATCAAGTTGGGGAGGGAGGTGATCAAGCCGACGGCGGTCTTCCCGAGGTTCGAGGTGCCAGTCGCCGCGGCAGTATGAGGGTTATCAGTGTGAGAAGGATACGCGCGATGGTTTTGTTGGGACGATCGATTGTATCTTGTTTCGTGTAATAGTAAATAATTCCTACGATCGGTTGATATTGTGAATTATGGCTGGCCTGCTACGATGTGCTTCGTCGCCCGTCAAAGAAGTTATACTCATCATTCGTGGTTCCAGAGTACATTGTGATCATATATATATACAGTGTAAATGATGTTTTTGATTTTTACGTTACACCACCGAAGACACGATTCCATGGGCACGAATTGTCGATTTCCGTCGGCCGGAGATGAATGACGGTCGTATTCGGTGGGATTCGATCCCACATAAACCACCGCTAAAGGCGGGGCGGCACGCCCGTCAAGGCGCGAAAGTCGGCCTAATTTCAGCATTCGGGAGGAAACGGCATATCCTATTGTATTTACACCGGCCACCATCCCTCTTCCCCATCGCTTGCCTGATTCGCCTGATCGATGCACACGAATGATAGCCCGAGAGGGAGGGAGACGGAATATCGAGTCTCGAATCACCGGAAGGGACGATACTGAATTTGTTTATTTGTACTTGTGATGATGGAGCGAATGCATCTTCATAGTGAATTGCGCGATTATGGTTACAATCAAAATCGTTGTAATCGTAACTGGGCCAACGTAATCCACGAACGGCCCGGGCTGGCGATTTTTTATCATTTGCGATCTCCTCACATCTGGTTTTTTGGGGGAGATGTTTTTTTTTTTTTTCGAGTGAAGAAAATAGAACACCAAAAAATAGTGAAAGAAGATTATAATATAAGATCAATGTGCAAGAGACCGTCGACAATGAGGAGAGAGGGATGGGGGGCGGAAGGGGGGGGGGGGGGGGGGGGGGGGGGGGGTTATGTACTCACATTTCCAAAGGGTGTAAAATAAAAATGCCACCGAAACGGGGAGTAATACCAATCCGTATAACTGAGTGGCGATTTCGCCATCGTCACCGTAGGCTAGTATCAATCCGCTCGCGTTCGTGAGTATGGTGATGATGGACAACCACGCGAGGAAAGTCCTCTCGTTGGCCAAGTGGACCTTGGGTTCGACCTTGATGGGCGCCTTCCGTGGGATGAGGAGGGTGCCGATCCCAACGTCCCCAGGTCCCGTGGGCGCGGTCGGGGGGGGGGCGAAGCTCGGCTTCAACGAATCCACGACGTAATCGATGAAACCGCCGCCGACGGACGGTTGCTTCATCCTGTGATGACGATTATGCAGTCCATCCCTCGTCGTCCACGTAGACGACGGGGGGGGAGGGCCGGGGGGCGGCGGTCCGCCGCCGTATTTGTTGTTGTTGATACCACGGCCGAATACCGGACGGGGATTGAATTCCTCGGCCACGGCGCCATTTGGCATGTAGTCGACGTCCTCGTCGTCTTTCCTGGACGAGACTAGGGGGGTCGTTTCGGACGTCATGGAGGGATGTTGTTCGTATCTCTCTCTAACATAAAAAGTGGATGCATGCAGATTGCGGCGAATCTTGTCTTTGACGGCACCAAGGCCAGACCGAAGGAAAAATGAAATGGCTCTCTTCTTCTGGGCACAACGGACTGGCATTCAACATCATCATCGCAACCTCCCCGATCTCCATACGCAAGGGCGCAGGGGGGGGGGTGGGGTTTTTCTACCTCTGGAAGTGAGTCGCGCAAATCACTTAGGGTGTTGAACCCCACGTGCGGCAAGTTCGGGATTCGTAGTCCTCGGTCGACTTGGGGTGACGCGTAGGGGTGTGCAGGTGGGGGGGGGGGGGGGGGGTCCGGG
>JALLPB010001287.1:0-10419 GCA_036939975.1 Cyclostephanos tholiformis | reverse complement strand
TAGTGTCTGTTTCTTAATCCCCGGTGTTTCTTAATCCCCGGTTTTTACGGTAGTTTGGATGGGTGGGAACATTGTCATCTCACAACAATCTCAATATTGTGAAGATGTTTGAGTCACATTTGTAAATGTATATATGTATGTGGATGCACCCTCACACCATTACCACTACAAATTATGCTCCAACCTTGTTGAAGTTTGAGGAGGTTGGCTAAAATCCTGAGTAATTGCAGCATGTTAATGTGTAGTTTAATTTTGTTTGAGGCTCTTCTAGGCTAGTACCCTTCATAATTGATCCCACATCCATCTGAGCATGTTTTAGTTGATTGAGCCACTTCTGCTGTGGTGAATATACATGCATATCATGGATGTACCCTCGCTGTCATGACTACAACTACAAATCACACCTCGGGAGGTTTGGGGGAGTCAGCTGAGATCCTACTGCAACTCATGGGAAACTCTTTGCCATTAGAGTGCACCTTACAGAACCAAGTTCTCACAAAAATATGATTGAGTAATTCGAAGCCACATCACACAAGCACAAGTGGCACCTAAGCGCAGCCTCCATACACATTCCTTTGCTCAGTTTTTCTGGGTCTTGGACAATGATTGCCTCGTCTCATGCTTAGGCCGGGGTTGGCTTTGAAGGGATTTTAAATAAATGGTTAATTATGTACCCATCGGTAGCAAATTAACACAACTCACAGTATGCTGTTGAAGTTGCATATGTGCTCTTTTGAACATATACCACTTGTACGCTATGCTAGGCCAGTCTCATACTAGGGGGTATGGCATGGGTTGATGTACCTAAACCCAAAGGCACTACAGGTTTTTGAATGCATAGTATATTTACCATGGGTCATGGTATGGGAGTGAAAAGTTACGAGACCACACTGGGGATTCGAACAAGGTTCTGAGTCTTCACCATGCTTCAATGACTGGCACCTACTCTAGCAAGGTTCCAACCTAGGCCCTCAAGAATCCCAAGTAGCCATCTAACCACTCTGCAATAGTGACTCACAGCCCTCATGTGGGGATATGTAGAACAGTAAATGACTGATGACATCACATATATTAATGTGTGAGAGGATGATAGTGCATCTTGTTCATGCATTGCCACACTGGAAGACTTTTGACAATCAGGATCTGTTGACACAGCTGTTGACATTGGAGAAATGTCATCTCTTGAGAATATAGGCAAATTGATATTGCCAGTCTCCATCAGGGAGTACAACGGATTGTCCGAGGAGACAGCAGTATTTACCTGGCTTGATAGTGGAATATTTACCTCCGCAATGGACATCTCTCGCATAAAATTGAGATTGAGCGCCAAAAGGGTCGATTTAGAGAAGGATTGGGAAATCTATCAGGAATACAATTTGTGTGCAATTTGGGGTATTTTATTTCAGCACTACCATGTCTTATTCCTCCTTCTCAACTATCTTACACTCCAAATTTTAGCGTATTTGCATTTGATGTGTTTAATGCCTACAATCCATTTAAATCGATTATGCCAAAATTCCTATTGAGAATTCCATTATCCGTTAAAATCCAAGTCCTGCCAGCCACCTCTTGACCTCCCTCGCGTGATCTCCGTTCACCTCAATAGCTCCGCCGCTGCGAATGCGAATTGGATTTTCCGCATTCACCCCCCTTCCCGCCTCCCCCCCCCCGTGCTTACCGGTCGACGCCGACGTCAGAATACCCCTTTTCCCCAGGGGCAATCTCAATACCGCGCGCAGTTCGTTTATGAATGATGGAATGTCTCCCGCAACGTTACGAATTATCGTGGTGTGTTTGGTGCCATGGATTCTGCGTTATCATGCGTGGGTGGTGATCGAAACGATAGTACATTGGATTAAGATTACATTCTAATTCGCACGAATTCATAGCCCCGAATTACGTAACTCACCGCACATCTCGATAAACGGGAAGGAATCCTACGGCCCCAAAGGGCTTATTCCCCGTCCTCGTAACTCGGAATGGGTACTCCGGAATCTCCACCTCCGACGGATTGGGAGGGGCCGACCATCCGTTTCCGAGGAACGTGGGTTTGAATACGGGGGGGAAGGTAGGATGTTCGGGTATGTTCCGCGGCTCGTTGGGTGACCTGCCCTCCTTCTTGAGGAGTCGCAATCGGGCGGGATTATTCTTGAATAGACGTTTGACTTGGGTGGCGGAGTGTTTCGACCGGGAGGTGGCGTTTGATAGATACGGCGGGCGCGGTGGGCGGACCGTCCTGAGTAACGTCGGAAGCGGGCAAAGGAGGGACATTTCGATCGAGTTGATGGTTCGGCTGGTGGGAGTTAAAATCGAACCGGGTGTTCGTCTCTAACTTCTTCGTTCACCTCACTTGAGACTTCGGTAATACTAGTGTTGTGTGTAGATAATGGTGTTGCTATTAGGTATTATGATTCACTCATCACAGTAAAAAAAAGGAGGACCCCCAGGTCTGTCCACCGTCGGGGACCGGGAGGGGACGCTCGAAAAAAAGCAAAGAACAACATCATTAATTCACGAAGGATGAACGAAGAGAGGTGGTGGGGCCCAGCTCGCAAACCAACCATAAGGAGTATATTATTTTCAAATGCGTGGAATCTAGACTTGCGTCGATCTGCAGGCCTGCGTACGTTCTCTAGAGCCGGACGAGAGAGTCAAAATAGTTCTCCAAAAAAAAGATGGAAAGAAAAACAAATCCATTTGACGATGAAGCGGAAGTTGCCGCCGTCGATGGCAGCTGGGAAGGATTCCAAGGAATGATACCAGAATCATTTCCGGCGTCTTTGTCTTCTTGGATGACGGTTGACGCTTCGCTACCCTCCAAAGCCTCCCCCGCTGAAGGAATTGCCGATGACGAAACTTGGTATCATGACTGCCTGTCTGATGTCAAGGATGATCTGTCCACAGACGACGAAACGACGAGTCTTCTCTCCAGAACACCGCCGCGTCAAACCATAATGTCACAATCACATCCGCCCTTGTCGCAGGAATCCAAGTTCTACAATGCGACGTCTTCCACTCCAATCCGCAAGAATACCTCAGTCCAAAATGGGAGCGCAATGTCGCCGCTGTTGCCTTCGCCGTCGAGTATCGTGAGTCCATTGGCCCAGGCATTGGCCACGTGGCTTGCACCGTATGTGGATTCAGCAAGACGTGCTGGGAGGAAAATTATGT
Organism: Cyclostephanos tholiformis; assembly: GCA_036939975.1. Lineage (NCBI taxonomy): Eukaryota > Bacillariophyta > Thalassiosirophyceae > Thalassiosirales > Thalassiosiraceae > Cyclostephanos > Cyclostephanos tholiformis. Next base: position 7,248 of record JALLPB010001287.1, on the reverse strand, counting down.
ATTCCTCAGCGGAGATCACCGCCGATGAGGGCACACAACCTTTTCCCACAAATGACGATAATGATGCGAATTCAACAGGGGAAGCAGTACATGAACTTCGGTTCCCGACGGAAGGCAGGAGAAACATGGGTTCCATTAACCGAGTGTCATCATCACCAGCTTTGATGACAACGTTGGCAGATGAAAGATTAACAACAAGGAACTTAGGTGGCTACAACACTATAGTCTTGAAAGATATTGATTCCCAAGGCGAAAACAACGACTTCGAAGATAGCACGGCCATACACCCATGGACGAAACTCATTCTCCTTGAGGAGCTGGGGACCGCCTGGTCTTGGTTCGTCCTCCTACTTCCATACGTGTTCTTGATTTTGGCTATCTATTTGGATGGAAATACACGGCTAAGAAATACCGTTGTAGGACCGCTCCACGGAAAGCGGAATTGCGCTGAGATAATGGGAGGATCCGTGCCGACTCCGTTCGATGAATCAGTGAAAGGATATTTCCCTGTGCCCTTTCGATTCTCAGATGACGGAAAGTTTCACGGCTCATGCACATATCCATTTGAGCTGAGAGAAGGAGTTGGCCTTCTTTTTGACGGACAAGCCCTGTCGAATTCTACTCTGTCACGAATGGCACTTGAGAGAACTACAATAATAACGCCACGCTATCGTTACCTCATGTCTCATGGATACGCGTTTACGTCGGGAGTCATATCAAATGTGCCTCCTACGTCTCAATCTATGAGTGGCACTCTGACTGTCAACAACTTGTCAAGCAATGCAGTTGCAATGGTCGCAAGGGGGTCTGTGCTTGTATCTGCTATTATCTTTCAGCGTCCGAGTCCAGATGACTATGTAGCAACGAACAAGACTTTGGAATATGGTTTTTGGTCGCCGGTTTTGATTCTTAGTTCAAAGAGACTCGATTTATTCTGCAAATTGAATGGCAATCCTAACGAGTCAGAAATCATTGCACCGACTTGGAATTGCAGTAGTGGTCACATCATGGAAGCATTCTTTTCTCTGCCTAATACTGCGGTGCTAATGGGTGGAGATTTAAGAGTTGAAATTCTGGTGTCTTACCAAAAAACAAAAAGCGATTCCCCGATAGAAAACCTCTGGCTCAATGAACGAGGTGGTATTATTGGTGCCGACGATGATTACATAGTCCATGATTTCAACGACGACGATTTGTCAGAGGCGGAAAAATTGTTGTCCTTTGCGGATGTATCTCATCCTCAAGAGTTACTCGCAGAGCTATCTACGAAGTCTGTGTATAAGTTTCAGCACGAAAGCGTTGGATACAACAATGTCGTAGAAGCAACTCGGATGATTTCATTGATGGTAACGATAGTTTTTATTTGTTATTGGAAGTGGAGCATGGGGGTCGTTAGTGAAAACTCTAACGCTAATAGTAGAGATGAATGCGATAGTGAGACTATCTGGGAGATTATCCGATCAGGCTGGAGAAAAAAGAAGAAAAATATTCAATCTCAGCTTTTTTGGTGGCAAGACCCTTGGACTGCATTTCCTGAAAGACGATACCTCATGTTGCTGCTTATTTGCCTGGTTATGCTTCAAAACCCGCTTCTTGCAATTGCGTGGTTCAAGCCATGGCTCTACGAGCTGCCGGAATTTCGATTTCTTTCAGATTCTCTGTCATCAAGTAGTGTTCATGGTATTTTGTTTCTCTGGCTCTGCCTTGTTCATGGGTTGAGATACCAGTGAGCCAAAAAGGTCATCTATTGCATTCTTGACTTGCTTTATTTCATCAGTTCACCGATAGATTGCTCTCATTTATGCATGCTTTAGTACTGCAGATATTGCAAGACGCCGCTTTGACCAACACCGACGTGTTTTGGAGCTTCTAAAGGCAACGAGGCACATATCCCCAACTGATGATGTTGTTGATGACGAATGGGGCCAAGTCAAACGTTACTACCAGCAGTACGGCGACGTCGACGGAGGTGGCACGTCTTTTTCCATGGCGTTGAGGATGAAGCACGATTTTTACTCGGACTCTATCCTTGAGTTCATCTTACCCAAAATGAGCCTTCTTGTTCTTGGAATAGCGGCGTCTATAGCAGCGGCTGCATCAAGATTTCCAATGTCAGAAAGCAGGTCGATGTCAGAGAGAGAAGAGCTTAATCCTGACCGGTTGGGAAGCGCCAGCAAAGTCTATGTCCTAACTTCCATCGTGCAGATTATTGCCCAGATAATCGTGTGTCTTTATATTGTTTACACGAGCTTAGTCACCGGTGAACGTCTAAAAAGAGAACCATTCCTCAGCACAAGATCTGCCCAGCTCGCCTTTCGAGTGAGTGTCTTTTCCTTTGGATCGCCAGTCCTATTTTCAATTGGTGTTACGGAGAGCTCCTCTTTTTCTGTCTCTCACCAGACTCTCCTCATTCGTCGATGTACTATATGCATTGTAACTACGACGGAACACGAAACAACATTTGTTAGGTTTTGTCTAGCATTCTATTGCTTGGATTGGCTTTCATTCTTGCTTTGTTTTATCATTCGTTGAATCTTATTGGAATCTTGAAATCTACGCCTGACCATACTGTCACAGGAGATGAACTTTCATATGATACATCTTTTCGAGGGAATGATGAATCCTTCGATTCAAAGGCTGAACTTTTCCTGAATTTAATTATTCACGCAACTGCTGTTATTCCCTACGTTGGCACTGCTTCCAACATTGGCCCTGGAAAAATCTTGTACGCAACTGCATGCTCGTTAGTTGTTGCGTACCTGTTTTTGCCCTCCTCTCGTTTTTATTCTTCAAACAAAGAGTTACGAATACAAGATGATCAGTCAATGATACCTAATCAATATTCAAAGCAGACCACGATTTCAGATATGGACAAGAGATATCAGGGAAAGGACAAACGTTCTGTAGTGACACTAGCTCGCTGCACTCACACCTGGAGAGTTTTTCCCCTTCCAATAAGAAGTCATCCTTATTTATCTCAACATACCATCAAGGAAAATCTGAATATTGTCGGGACTTTTCAGTTACAGGTCGATGGTCGGTATTTCAATATCCACAAGAACAAATACGGCCAAGGAGCGATTTATAAAGGTAGATATTCGCCCGTATTTTGCGTCGAACTAGCATGTTGGCTCCTTGAAGCGTCTTGGCAATCATACTATTCTCCTTCAGAATATTCATTGAATCAGTGGGCTCCTGGCAGAATGGTGCTTGACTCCATCGGCCTAAAACTTGAGCATGTCATTCATGATAGTGAGACTGACACCCACGGTTTTGTTGCAAGTAACATCTCAGAGCAAGTAGAGGGAGAAGAAGACAGCGTCATCGTTGTCGCTTTTAGGGGGTCGGCATCACTCTCTAACATACAAACTGACTTCAGTTTCCGTCAGGTGAGTTTCTTTATCAAGCAATCCATCACGCTAGCTGATAGAAAGATTGTTTTCCCTAATGCTAGCTTCTCTAATGATATAGGTGCCGTTGCCTGAGCCAATAATGAGCGACATCCCAGCATTCAATATTCGCCCGGCAATGCCGATTGCCGTTGATGAAATATTATGGGACAACAGTGAGTTTGCTTCGTCGTCGATACTGCAAGAGATCCTACGCATACCATCAGGCAAATACACATCCTGGCCGAACGTTGCAGGAGAGACCTCGAAAGTTGACCACTTAGATCGTGATCACTCCCTTTTCATACCAGCTGTGTCGACCGGCGCAAAGGCAATTATTCGGGCAACACCATTGGCAAGGCAAGCTCTACCTTGCGTTCACGAAGGCTTCCTCCGAAACTACTCTAAGGTTAGGCATGACGTCATGCTAGCAATTTTGACTGTATTCAAACGCCAATTGGAAAAATCGGTCGAACGCAGTCGACAACACGGAGGAAGATCCAGCGCCCACAACGCCCAACCTCTGACTATACCTAAGCTCTATATTACTGGGCATTCTATGGGAGGAGCAATCGCTCAGTTGCTGGCATTAGACCTTGCCAGTAACTGTGAAATTTTGCTTAACAGCGGTGGGCCATTAAAGCGGAGTATATCGTATAACGATGATGACTCAGATAGCATATTTTGGCTCGGGCAGAAATTTTCACATCAAAGCACCAATATCATACGCCTTCGTCCGCCGATCGCTGTGTACACTTATGGCCAACCTCGTCTTGGGAATCTTGCATTCAAGATATTGTACAAGAAAAGAGTACCTCACACGTTCCGCGTCTCAACAGAGGGTGATGCTGTCACGGCTATGGTAACGTTTGGAGCGGGCTGCGAAGGTACCTACAGGCACGCAGGTATGGAGGTTCTGCTGGAGGAAGGATGCACGGGTAATATCCTGGTCGGACCAACTGTGGTTGAGACACTTCTTCGTTTCACAAAAGTCCGAACGTCTATGTCAGCACACTCCATGGACAGATATCGTGAGTCACTCGAGAGTGCTTTGGGATGCGAGGAGCTGAAAGAATATTACAGGGGTCACATGTCAGGAAAGGTTCGATACGACCATAGTGGCACACTTCCATCTTGGGTGACAAGCCGGTAATATTTTTATCAAAAAACTGTGGCGTGGGAGGCAGCTGGTAAACGCCAATCGCGAGAATGAGGCCACGGCAATATTGATCCAACAAGTTCGAGCAAATCGGGTGGGGAAAAAATAATTGACGGCCAAGCTAATTGTATAAGTCTGAAGTTGAATGGCAATATTTTACTGCTCATCTCTTACAAATGGATTACAAGGACCACAATGGCCATGGAATTGTTTGTACGCCACTTCCTTACATGCTTCCTCTTCATTCATACCCAATTTATTGATCAACCATTCAATTCGTTCACCACATGTATATTCATCAGTTGTTTTGTTAAGCACAAATGCGGTGCACGTTGAAGGACGACCGCAGTCAATATTATAATCTTTGAGCCTTGGATAAAGTTCATTCATTGACGAACATTTGCCATTGAAATCAACAATTTTGACCCGAGTTCCTATTCCATTTCCTTGAATTTTCGCTAGGCCAATCGATGAAGAAGCACTTTGATTATCAATAGCGCTCGCTTGAACATGGATGATTTCACTGTCAAGAATGTCGCTTCCATCTATCTTGGAGTTGAAGCAGACAACTATTCGTCTACTACCTTGCCCCGTTTTTATGGTTGCATTTTGTGGAACACTCCAAGTGAATAACGTCTCGTCATCTGTTTCAATATTCACAATCTCATATTCTACATCCTGTTCAGAGCAATCTACTACAATTTTTCCTACAATCCGAGGAAACACGCCTTCATAAACTCTCACATAGTCAACTTCAAGTTGCTGCGGAAACTTAGTGATATCATCGCGAGAACTAGAATCAACATCTACTGGATTGCCTGGCCAATTTCCTCCAACTGCTAGGTTAACAATGAAGTAAAAATCTTCATCAAAAGGCCAATTATATGGTAGCATATCTGCCTTTGTGATGGAAGAATACTCAATGTCATCAATGTACCATCGTATTATCCCGGGCTGACGTTCTACCGAGTAGGTATGAAAAGTTTCATTCAACTTTCCAGAGAGCGCAGAAGGATTAAAAAATGGTTTCTGCGATGAGATGGTGATACCCGATTCGGCATATTGATGCTGGGGTGACTCGAGACCATAATGTACCTAAAATGATGGCCCTTGATGAGAACCAAGTAATGGTAACCGTGAATCTGACGTTGCCGTAGCTTACCGTTCCGTGCACAGTATTTGGACCTTCCTTTCCTACATTTTCTAAAGGAGGAGATGGCAAACAGAACAACCATGATGACGCTGAAACTATTTTTTGGTGTTGTCATGATAGGAACAGAATCATCCTATGAACGCACCCATTATGTCAATTTCTCCCGACTAAACAATGTTATCGAGAGAAATCAGATTTTTTATCGCTATGACGACAAACATGTGTAAAACATGAGACCCACCTTTGGCCATCCACCATACATATTGTGTGTCGGCAGCATCCAGAAGGCTGGCCAAATACCATGACCCCATGGTAGTTTGAGCTTTGCTTCAAAACGACGGCTTCTTTCAAGTGCCTCGTTCGATTCCGCTGTTTCATCTTCATCATATACATCGGTCTCAACAACTCCAAAGTCAGCTTTGCCCCGGGAGACAATTTTCGACGATGAATATCGGATACCGCTACCACCCCTGTTTTGTTGTGCTTCAATGATAAGTTTACCCCGTGCTACATGCGTATTCGAAGGTGTGTACAACTCGAGCTCATTATTTCCTGTGCCGCGAGAGACATTGTATTAGGAAGTTGTAAGATGCTTAATGTTTCTCTCGCCCACCATCTCACGCGATGAAAAAGTTCTCTCGTTCAAACTCACCCCAACCACATAGCCCGACATCACACCCATTTCCATTTATAAACGTCCATTTTGTCATGTCAACTTGGTCCCCATTGAATTCATCACCCCATATCAAATCAGGAATACGGCCAATATTCACATCTTCGTCGGCAACTTCAGTGCCGTCAAGATCACTATCTGGCTTTTTAACTATAGAATCTCCATCTCCATTACTTTGATGACTACCACGACGTCTTGTTGATAAAAGCCCATCCGAAATAAACCATGCAATACAAAACGATGCGGTGATGACGAAAATGAATAACAATAGCGACGGACGCTTCTCTCTCGGGGTTGGAAGTTCGATGATGAAAGAGTTACTTTGCCTCCCGTGCATACCAATTTCGATACCCTCATTTAGTCTCTCGTCCTCGGGGCAGTGCTGATAAGAGTTGAGCCGGTCATAGATGTAGAGGCCTACCATGATAGCATAAATAATATTATTATGATGTGAATTTCCGAGTTGGTTATGATTTGATGTGTACGTACGTACCTATGTATGGAAGTAGGTAGGTATTTACTTAAGAACATACACCGTACCCACCGGGGTTTAAGGGACAGACACTAAATCTATCTAAATTAGTCAGAAAATAAAAAATTGGAGGAATTAAATTGCAATGTGATGCAGTAAATTTTAGATAACCCCAATGTTACCATTGAATGTAGCAAAAAATTCCGCATTTTTTAAATCCTTCGGTCGACTCATGAATTTTACCGCAGCCCTTTATCCAAACGTAAAACAACAGACTCCGGTTTTGGCGGGAAAAACTGTCGAATGATGTAGGTGTCACATCTTTGAACATTAGCTGTCCCTTAAACCCCAGTTTTTATGGTATTGGAGCATTCCCAAAAACATAAAAACATAAAGACATGT